>QLOJ01002111.1:0-43112 GCA_003313625.1 Tricholoma saponaceum | reverse complement strand
GGTAGGGGGACCAAGTTTGGAAGAGAGAAGGAAATGACCTCGGCCTTCATAAGCTCGCAAGGAGGAAATCAATTATACCTCACGATTTACACGTGTAAGGGGAGGAGGAGATTGACCTTACCTCATTGTTGAAAGGAAAAATAAAAAGAGGGACTCATGTTGAACTTGAGGTGATGGAAGATTAGATGGGATTAGAAACGCGTGTCGAGAGGTTATAAGGTGAATCACGTGATGAATTACAAGAATTTATAGTGTTGGACGTTCGGCGTGTAGACCACTCCATATGCCTCTGGTAGCCTCTGTAGTGCTTTCTACATTGCGTCGTTTTAGGGGTTTTATCTTTGCACCCGAAGAGTCGAGGAGAAGCTCGACTTTTTTTTGAATGCCAGTGACCTCGAGAGCTCTTAGTGAAATGACTTTATCACGGTTGTTGACTATATGAAAGTTAGTAGTGATAGGGTATAATGTAAATTGTACTAACCATAAAAACCGCGTACGATAGGTTCCTTTTGATTACGCTGTTTTACGACAATCTCGACATGAGGGTTCTGACGTGCGAGAGGTTGTAGATGATTGAGGAGATAAGTTCGTGTATTTGAAGATGAAGGCCACTTGTCACAAAACTCGAATACGAGTTTTCTTATCTGTGGTAGAAAAGAGGCGTAGCCATTTGCAGGAAGAGAGCCAAGTTGTCCCCTGAGCATTTGAGTTGAAGTGTGTGACGTTAAAGTGACAGGTGACAGACCGTGACATTGTAATGGTTTCTGGCAGAGACGCGACTGAAATTCAGCGCGTGATGACCAGAACGACTCGTTCTTCGACTCAACAACCTTTTGCTGTATCGACTGCTCCTCTAAAATCTACAAAGAAACGAAAACGTATTTCAGATTCAAATGATCAATCTCAACTTCCTCCAACAAAACAACTTCGTCATTCTCCTCCAAAAATCTTGGCTGGTGACACCCATCTCAACAAAGAATACGCTCAAAAGATCTTGGATATCCTTGAAATGTATTTTCTGTTTCTATCTCTATTCAATTCAAACTCATTCATCTTTCTCTTTAGGATCGATACTCAGGGTTTACTTGATCGTGTATTTCCTGTTACAGAAGATTCAAATTCTCTTTCATTACGAACTCTTCTTGAACAATTCGATCAACATCCTCTCAATGTTCTTCGCTCAGCTATACAATATCTCTTTCCAATCGCTTCTCTACCCCGTTCAACTCAATCTCCAACTGCAGCACAACAACTCCGTTTTTGCTCTCTCGCCCTTTCTCTCCTAGACCAAGCCTCTGTTCACACTCTTCCTGTTCCTCTTTCTCTCGCTTCAATCCTTCCCACTGAACAGGAACAGGAACAAGAACAAGAACACCCTACCCCTACTTCCCCAAACCTATCCAAACGCAAATATGCTCTTCTCCAACACCTCCCCACTGGCGACTACTGGACTTCCCTCAGTTCAGACAATGCACTCACCACCGCACTCAAAGATCTCCCAACCGCCAATGCAGAACTCGTCGCAATCCTTCCAACTCCACTTGAGACATCCTCAAAACCCGTCCCAACCCTCGGTTCATACAAGCCCCAAAAGCCACTCGCACCTTCCAAACCAATACCATCTCAACGTCGTGTCACTACCTGTGATTTTCTCGACTATGGAATTTGGGCTAGCTTTGCCCCCGCGTTTGATCATGATGCCCAAGTGGTTGGTCCAAGAGAGCTCGGTGAAGTCATATATGGCTGGGAAGAGAAGCGAAAAGACAAGATCGCACAATGGCGAGAACGCAGAGAGGGGACCGGCACGGTAGAGGAATTACCACCAGTACCTTCTGCTTCACAAAATATAGATGCCGAGTTGGAAGAACTCTTACCTCCGGACGAGGTCAAAGACATAAAAGCTGCACTAGGTAGCTTGGAGTTGGAAAATGCCGTTCAGGAGCTGCTGGAGCGGAATAGGAGGGCTTTGATAAGACTAGAGGAATTGCAGAGGTTGCGACTGATGGCAGATGGAGGAGGGAGTAGCATTGCCGTAGAAGGTTCGGAGGAATGGGACACAGGTTCGTTGTACGCGTCATTCTTTCATTCTCGTTGGTTTATTATTTCCTTTAGCCCAGGGAATCTTAGACTCTTTCGCAGTGCTAGCTTCTTTGCGACCACGCGCTGTATCACTAGACCCAGCCTTGCAAGATGAGACATTGCCACCTAAATCAATTATGCCCCCTCCTTCCGTCCTCCACAAGCTCCACCGTACATTGGCACTAGAGCCTTCGCCAGGGTGGTACGGCACATTACCCGCCACACGCACCACTGCACTCCGGGATGACAACACTATCAAAGTGCGATCTGGGATGACCCTCCCCACAACTACCACCACCACCACCACCACCACCGCAATAACAGCAACCCCTGTCCCTGTAACGACTGCTCCTGTGACGATGACCAGCGCGCCATACGCAGGGTATACTTACCAGTATGGGACACCTCAACCCCAGCAACAACATCAACAGCAACAACAACAGCAACAACAACAGCAACAACCCTACCACCCCTCTTCTGGAACCCCAGTCCCCAACTCCGCGCCTACGACTTACACGTCATACAAGCCTCCATACTACCAGTACGCCCCTACACCCCAGCAAGCTGTCCAGCAACAGAGCTATTACGGACAACAGCAGCAAGGGTACACCGCTGCGGCGTACTCGGGGTGGTACAATGCCTATGCGGGTAGCGTCAACCTTGCAGCGAACATGAACCCCGTTACTGTCACCGGTTCGGGCTCGGGGTCAGCGGGGAGGGGAACGCCTCAGCCGACTCAGACTGCGGTGATCCCCACTGCGAACGCCAACGCGAGTGGCCCAACGACGTATGGTGCGTTCTTTGGGGGGACACCGACACCACCTGCGCCTGCGCAGCCTAGTAATGGCGCGCTGAAGACGCCGGCGGTGGCGAATACAGTGAGTTATGCTGGAGCACAACCGGGTGCGGGGAGTGCGGTGCCTACGCTGCCTATACATTTGAGGAGTGGTCAGCAGCTGCAGCAGCCTTTACAGCAGGGGTCGTATTATGGCGCGTATCAGCCCCCTGTTGCGCGTTGATGGTCGGTGAACTTTTATTTTATTTTACCTTTATGTTCGTGCGATGTTTAGTTTTGGTGTACGGGTTTGAGTTATGTTTATACTGTACATACACCTCATTATTGCATATACTACGATACGGTACGGTACAAAAGTACATTTTTGTTTTCGAAAAAGAATGTGTTGTGTAGTAGAACGAATCCGAGGATTCAATGGCCCCTGAACAACAACATTGAACTGTCAGATATGGTAGTGTTGTCGAATCATGAATGTACTAGGTGCCTCGGGAATGGCGTTTAGCAGCCTTGAAACCCTTCGTCTTCGTCCGCAGATAAGGATGGACATTAATTTTTCGAGTACGTGACAAGTTTCGTTCCGAGGGTAATCTAATAAGAGCTGCGGGTGGGTGGGGCTATAACTGTAGCAATCCCGCACAAAAGCCATATCTGCAGTATTTTTATCCTGAGCGACCGTGTGGTAGCTGGGTCCAGCTCGTCCTGTTGATGGATTGCGAAAAGAAGTCGTTCCTTGGTACGAAACGCGTCGTAGGATCACGTAAATTATTCCTTGTTCGCCCCATCGATTCTTCAGCAAAAGAAATGGACCCATTTCGTAACAAGCGCTAGGTTCGAGCAACGATGGATAGAGATGCAGAGACGGTCAAGGGTACAAAAAGATATGAACCGCCAGAACTAGATGCCACTAGCAAGATAAATGATTGTCCCGAGTCCACCCAGGGGTCGCCTTCATGATAAACAGTTTTCCTGCGCGAGTACAGCACATAAAAAGCCACGGCGTTGTTGTCCTTTCTTCAGATTCAATGAAAGTCCCTGCGTAGAGACGGCTGTGTTCATGCATGTATAAGTATGAATTCTGGCCGACCGCTGGCACCATCATGATCAGTGACTCCTCCAAATATACATGTATAAATCGAATGAAATATTCACTAGGTACCAGCGCTCGATAGTGTATCTCCTTCGTTCCCCGACAGATTTTCCTGAATTCCCTAGACCATTCGCATTGCGAAGCGAGTCAAGCGACGAGCTGACCCCGTATTTCAAATCTCTACATCACTTCAAGTTCAACACAACCACTACCCCCGCCATCTCCACCCGCAGGAAAAACCGGACGGTACGCGTCACGTTCGAGAACATCGCCAGAGAGCCTGCTTTCCATCTGCCGGAGTGACTGAAAGGTTTGCATATATTTGGAGAGTACGAGAAGCCGAGGACATCGAGTTTGTGTTCCGAAATCGAGGAGGCAAGCCGGTGTACTTCTTTGGAGATTCCTCGTCCAACGGAGTGCCGCAGGAGATAGATGACATGCTGACTCGAGCCCGAGCTCGTGGTAGGAAATCTACACGACATGAAGCCTTGAGGACTACACCTTTCAACTTTGCAACACGGTGCGGCCGACGAAATGAAAAGAGATAAAGATGGAAACCCATGGGATCATTAGGGGAGATTAGGGGGCACAACGTGCAGAAGGACGATAAATTCAGGGTCAACCCTATTGGCTCCCTTGCGCTAGTAAGCATATTTGTATAACCTCGTCAATTAATACTTATCTCAGCAAGACAAGAACGTAGAGGTCAAGCAGGAGAAATTAAAATCAAATCCATTCAGTCTGAGTCGGGTGTGTATCTTGCTCCCATTTCCCATTTCGTGTTCTCATCTACTACGCAGAGTTGCAATGTGGATGTGAGAAAGAGTAATCTTGGGAGAATCACACCTCCTTGACAGCTGATGTGATCCCAGGGAAACGAAAACATGGTGATGAGCCGCAGCATCGAGGTAGTACAATGCTCGCTTTTCCACACAGTGGTGCCTGACTCCAGCGTAATTTTTTTAGCTGAGCCCAATTCTGTGAAGAAACGCATGCGCAAAATTTCAGGTTCAGGAGATCGAGATTGAGTTATCGAAACTCGCGAAGAAAGTTCACTTTTCCATGAAGCCTCCGCTGACTCCTGCTCAGCCGCGGCGGAGCCTGCTGTTGATGCGGAAGGGTCCGAATCCGATGGGGAAGATCTTGTCCATTCGCCCAGCAAAGTACATAACGCAACAAAGACAAATGGTTAAACAGAAAAGCCATACCGTTCCGCTTCAGTTCCTCATGCCAGCTAACATGACCTCATACAGATGTTGAAAAGCTCCATTGGCCCGCAAGGCTACTCACCCCGCCACGCGTATTGTGGATGCGGAATGAACAGAATAGACTATGAAGCCTGGTGGATAGATCCGCTGGAACTAACATCAGCCAAGAAGGACTGGTTAACCAAACAAGTAGACCTGATAAGAACCAGATTTAGAGATGGCAGGATCGAAAAGCAAGTAATGTGGTCCCAACTTGGATATCGGATGTTTCTGAAGGGTCGGAAGACCTACAGCACCCGGATTTCAGACCGTTGTATCATGGAGTTATTGGGCTGGGCTGGGATGTCAAATAGTGGAGATTTCCGGGACAGGACCACTTCCCTATTTTTACCAAAGGGGGACTCAGCTGGACAGACTGGAAAAAGACCACCGAATGTCGTAAATGGGTGGAACAAATGTCTGCTGGAGGTTGAACACTAATTCTTAGCTGTGCATACGACATACTGCTTGGGACAACAAGGACGGATGCGTTTAGCACCGGGCAAATATCCGCCCCCGGAGGACGTAAACACCAATGTAAGCCCCGTTTACTCGTTGCTTTGAGGCTTATTCTACACAGGATACACACTTATTAGGAATCCAAACGTCTGCTGTTGAACTCAAGGTTCGCTTCTATTTGGTACGGAGAAGGGATAGGGTAGACGATCTAGACACTAATGTACATTTGACCTCTCGATAACCATTTACTTTTTATTCTGAACCAGACTGCTGACCGAGCAAAATCATAACGAGGATCGCAGCACATTTGTACTTTCACTTCTTCATCAAATAGCTGCATCAAAGTCGAGGAAACAAACCCTCACTGTTGCTTAGCATCCTGCTCTGCTGCAAACAAAAGAAGGTCGCAGACACGACGGGAGTAGCCCCACTCGTTGTCGTACCATGCAATCAGCTTGACAAAGTTCTTGTTTAGCTGAATGCCGGCAGAGGCATCGAAGATCGAAGAAGCGGTGTGTCCGATGAAGTCAGCAGAGACAACGGCTTCGTCAGTGTACTCGATGATACCCTTAAAGGGGCCATCAGCAGCCTCCTTGACAGCAGCCTTGATCTCGTCGTAAGTAGCACTGTTTTCGAGCCGCACAACCAAGTCCACAACGGAGACATCCAAAGTAGGGACACGGAACGAAAGACCACTGTAAAAGAGACATTCACAAGCCTTTAGATAGTGTTCAAGGAAAGAGCCTCGTGAAAACAAACGTGAGTTTTCCGTTAAGGGATGGGATGACTTTTCCTACGGCCTTTGCAGCACCAGTGGAAGAGGGAATGATGTTGTTGTTAACGCTACGTCCACCACGCCAGTCTTTGCTGGAGGGACCATCGACGGTCTTTTGTGTGGCGGTGGTTGCATGAATGGTGCTCATGAGGCCCTCGACGATGCCAAACTTATCGTGGATAACTTTGGCGATGGGGGCAAGACAGTTGGTGGTGCAAGATGCATTGGAGATCTAGCCAACAAATATGATAAGATAGAGGATCGGGTAGATAAGATATGAAAAGATACGTACAACAGCGTGCTTGGAATCGTATTTATCCAGATTGACACCACATACGTACATCGGTGCATCGGCCGAAGGAGCTGAGATGATAACCTTCTTGGCACCACCCTTTAAATGGGCTGCAGCTCTATCACCATTGAACAGCGTGAGAAAATGTATCTAATGTGTCGAATGAAGACTGACTTTTCGATCGTGGTGAAGACACCCTAAAATACCCGTAAGTCAGCCAAAATGATGCGATACCGCACGTAACGCACCGTTGACTCGATAATATAGTCAGCACCAACGGATCCCCACTGAATATCTGCGGGATTCCGCTCCGCAAAGACGGTAATGGGTTTTCCTTGAATCCAAAGTTTTCCTTCCTTGGCTTCGACTGTACCTTTAAAACGTCCGTGGACGGAGTCGAATTTGAACATATAGACCTGAATAAAGGAATGCGTCAATAATTAACAAAATTTTACTCTGAATGGAAAGTGGACCATATATTCGAGATCGATGAAGGGACTGTGAACATATATATTTGAATCCGTTCCATTCTGATCTCGGAATGGATAGGGCTTACTCGTTTATAGCGACGATGTCGATGTTATCGAGCTCAAGAGCATTACGGAACACAATACGGCCAATGCGACCTGATCCAAGTGAATTTTAAAGCTGAAAAACGAATGAGAGCTACACACCGAAACTAAGGATTTTGTGAGTTCCGATCAACCTTTAGGAGGAAAAATGCGCACCCATTGATACCAACTTTCACCTTTAGGATAGTTGTATTAGTATAGGCATGCGAGACAATGAAGATTACTGACTGCCATGATTGAAAAGTTTGAAGGAGTGAGATTGCAGAGGTGAACACGGAGGGCTCTTTATAATCGTACTTGAATCGGAGATTGGTTATCAATTCGCGATTGTCGCGACAACATCATCATCGAACGTGTGTAGCGTAAGCCTCAGGCTGTGTGTAACCTTGTGTAGCGCGTCTCAGTGGGGAATAGATAAGATCCAGTCACCAACTTGAATTGGGCTATGCAACCAGGCAAGCGAATAGAATTACTTTGAAATGATCTTTCTCTGAAGGCCAACCCCAAGTTGATCTCAAGGTTTGACATAGAGCTTGGAAATGGCCCTTCGGATGTTCACTATACGAGTTCCAGCAACATCTGCCAACATCGGACCAGGTTTTGATGTTGTGGGATTATCCCTCTCTCTATATTTGACGCTCACAATCACTGTACCCATCAAACGACCAGACTCCGTATATAAACCACCATCTATAGCATATACTGGAGAGGGTGCTGACGAGGTGCCCTTGGACGCCTACAAAAACCTCACGACTCGCGTAGCGCTCTACGTTCTGAGGTGCAATCGCGTGAAGTTCTTCCCATCTCATCTCGTGATCCACGTACACAACGAGATTCCATTCGGACGCGGCTTAGGCTCATCTGGGGCGGCTGTCATCGCCGGAGTCTTGCTAGGAAATGAGCTTGGGAAGCTGAACCTCCCCGTTGAGCGGATCCTGGACTTTGCGCTGATGGTCGAGCGTCATCCGGACAATGTCACAGCAGCGTTGGTGGGTGGATTCGTGGGATCATACCTGAAGGAACTCGATGAACAAGCCAGCGAGGCTGCTAGTGTGCCCTTGAGCGAGGTTCTACCAGAGTATCCCCCCGACGCTGGTGAAGGCTGGGGAATGAATCCGCCAGTGCCACCGTTTGGCATTGGTCATTTCGTGCGTTTCGGTTGGTCGGAGGGTATCAAAGCTGTTGCTATCATCCCGCGGTTCGAACTCAGTACAGCCAAAGCACGAGAGGTATTACCCACGATGTATACCCGAAAAGACCTGGTGCGCTCCTTTTGAATTGTGCAGCGGTTCGACATGCCCTAATATTGTCTTTGCAAATGTAGGTTTTCAACCTTCAACGGCTCGCGGTTCTGACAACTGCGCTTGCACAATCGCCGCCGGACCCAGGGCTCATTTATGAAGCAATGAAGGATCGGGTCCATCAGCCATATCGGAAAGGTCTTGTATGTTCATCCTCTGTTCCTTTCCAGCAAGTGTCATATTGATGGCCCAAAACCTCAGATTCCTGGTTTACCTGAAGTTACTTCGCGTATCACGCCTGAGACTCATCCAGGTCTTTTAGGCATCTGTCTTTCTGGGGCTGGACCTACGATTTTAGCCCTTGCCACTGATGGGTTTGAAGCCATCGCCGAAGATGCTAGAGCTATATTCAAAGGGAAAGGGATAGAAATTGATTGGAAAATACTGCAAGTAGCTGGCGGCAGCGTTGTTCAGGCAGGTCCTTAGGCCTTGAAATTCAACTTAGGGTAGAGGCTAGAATGTCATGAATTGTATCGTTTCTAGTCGTGAAATATAGTTAAACATAGCTATAGTATATCAGGGATCCGTGTAATCTAGGTATCTTGAAAGCAAAGAACGGGTATGTATGATCCAATAAGGGGAATTCTTACTCTAATCAGCCTCCAGCAGTTAAGCATACAGCTCTGGTCGAGACAAGCGCTTCTGCACTGGTGTCAAATGGCAAGTCGACTGTGAACAACACATCGCTACGGTCGCCATTGAGGTAAATCGGGAGGTTAACCAGACCTTTCCGTGAGTCTTCATCTGATTGGACCCAACGAATCTGCGAAGGATCGAGCCTGACAGAGTCACCGTTGTTCAAAACAAGCTTGTCTGCCTCCCAAGAAGCACCCTCGATAACGAGGCCTGTAATAAGATGCACAATCGAATGGTGTCTCGAATACCTCGGCGGAAAAGACTAACCATCGACAATGAAAGCTCCAGGGTCATTGACGCACTCGATGTCGAGCCGCAGATGTAGAGTTTCCAGACTCCATTTCTTGCGATGAGCAACGGTCTGCCTTGTGGCCGTGATATAGGCCTCTGGATAGAACAGTCCCCCTAGCCATACTTCTACGTTGTTCAGATTGTCCATGCTGGCTATGTTTTCCAGTTGTGTTAGTCGCCGAGCCAAATTCGCGATCCATCCGGAAACAGCCATCGCTTTATTGACTTTGTATCGTCGCCAGTGGTCGGGGATTGTACCTACTGGCCATCGGCAAAGTGGACAGATGGGATAATGTCGATTTTACACACCTTTAGTCAAGCAGCTCATCAATGTGCGGAGGTGGTTTGTCTGCTTCAATTCCGCTCGACAGACCTTCACGACATCTGCGAGATCTTTCCTGACTTGTTCTAAAAGCTTCCGCCCGACTGTGCCTTCACGAGAAAAGAGACGATATAGGGGATCTGACTCTCCCGATTGCTTCGCCAACGTGCTAAAAGTCTGAAGAAAAGAATGCTTAGTCACAAGTGGAAGGAGGCAGTGCAGTGAGTTGTTCATACAGCAGGTAGTTGATCCAGCCACTCTCGGCAACGTTCCAGCAGAGTACGCATCCAAGCGGGTTGTTGCGAGGTTTGTGACTTGGCAGCGGTGGTAGATAGGGCTTCTTCGTCATCATCTGCCAGCATCCGCATCTTGCGAAGTTTCCCAAGAAGTTCATTACCTATAGTAGTGTAATTGAGCAGCCTTCACGGAGAGGAATGCGGCTTCGAATCTCACCTTGAGCGATAGCAATCACACGTTCTGCTGTAGGCGGAAGGCTCAGCCATGATGGGGGTTCATGATCAGGCAAAGCTTGGACCCAGAGCAGGAAGTGTTCCATTTTTGTGCCATCTGGGACTCCGAGGAGTTGGCTGCCAGAGATACTTGACACGAGATTAAAATCGACGTTGTACGCCGCTGATGTGAATAGACCGTCCACGAATGCATCCAAAATCCTCTGGTCGAAGTCACTATCAACTCGGCCCCCGTAAACCGACTGTTTAATAAGAGTTCGCAGAGCATCCCATGGAATCGCAGCTGGGTCGATATTCGTCCGACCTTTTGACACAGTGTTCAGCCAACTGTCGATTGTGCCAAATGCGGAGGACATATCAGAATCATTGAAGTCGTAGGTCTTGCTCCAACCCAACGGAACGTAACGAAGACGTTCTTGGACAACCGCATGAAACCAGGCGAGTAAGAAGTAAAGTCGTATTTTCTCAGCTGGGCCTTGGGACAAACGTGAGGACTGGATGCTGCGTAGTGAATCGAGTAGGTTGGCTTTGATGCCGGGAGGAGGTTCATTCATAATGAGGCGAGACTGGCGTAAGATGTTCACGGGAATTGCCGGGTTGGCTTCCATTGTAAGGAAAAGCCTAAAGTTACGATGAGGATTCAGGGTCTGCAATTTTTTCTCAAGCTGGCCAAGCCAGGAAGGAGCCAAGTGGACGTTTTTTAGCAAGACCCAAGTTCCTTGGCGTGATGCAGCCGCAATTGCTTGGTCTGCTAAGGTGAAGCCCTCTTGAGAACCCATAGCCACTGAGGTTGAACGCGTTCCGGTTGTCTTGATAAGATTTTCAACGCGGTAACTTGCATCGTAACCGGGAACTGAAATCAACGCAATTGGGGTAGAAGCAGGAACTTCGTCTGAAACCATCGCTCCAAGGTCAAAGCTTGATTCCGCAGAGAGGTCCGTTTCAAACACTGTCCGAACATAGAGCGCTGTTGATTGTAATAGACGGTCTGGTCTGAAGCATTTGATGATTAGCAAGGCACGTAAGGCCTCGATGGCAGCTAAAAAAGAGCTGTCAGTCAGTAGTCAACCAGTGACTAGAGAAGACGTACATGTACCGGCGTCCCATGGTGTAGGAACAATGGTCTCTGGAGAATCCGATTGCAGGAAAGGCACCCAATCACTTTCGTGTTCTAGAATGTGGGCTAGAACAGGTTTGAACAAGGATTGTTTTGCAAAGGTTTCCAGACGAAGTAGTTGCTCCGGTGATAGTGAAGGAATTTGATGACTGGATGGAATTGCGTTTGCAGAAGCAGCAATACCTTCACCACTTTCAAGAAGAAATTCGAGTTCATCACCTATTTCCTCCAGACCTCGTAACTTTACCTGTGATAGGAGAACAGCCAGCATAACGTTATCACGATGAAGTAGTGCTCGCGATGTACGTTTGTAAACCACGAGGAATAAGTCATTCAGCAGAATGTTTCTGCGTTGGTTGTGGTCGCTCACATTCTTGAGATTTGGGTTATGATGAAGGATATAGTCGAAGATATCGAGGAAGAAGCGCAGTGAAAACTGATAGAAATGGTTCACCAGGTTCAACTGTTCAAGGACGAAATATACTGAGCTACACGCTTGGGCCAGAGGCAGGTACTCCGCAGTGACCTGTTCCACTTCCTTCATAATAACATCAGTTTCTTCGACTTTATGCGTGATCTCTGCTGCTTCTCGTTTCAATGTCTCGAGCGTATCAATAACCTTGTCATCATCCAGGATATTCCCTGTGGACTCGTTGAGAGCCTGGAGGAGTAGCTTTTCGAGTGTTCGGAGACGAAGCCGGAATTCTCCTTGAACCTTCATCAGGTCCGTCCGCTTACGCTCAGTGTCGGGTCGTTCGACCTTCAGGACCTGATCGAGTGATTGACTTTGAAGACTGCTCCGTGTCATGGTGAAGTTGACAAATGTCACACGACTACAAATATCAGGCGAGAATTCAACGGATGGATCTCGTGTGGAGAGGAACATGGTGAAGGAAGGGGAGAAGTCAATGTCTTGGCTGCCAAGCCGAATGAGAACTCGACCGCCAGTTCGTCGAATTTCTTTGTTCAATACAGCATTGAGGATGGGATCAAGATGTTCTACATCTTGTATTAGAAGGGGATTGCCAAATCGAAGAGCACTTTCTAAAACTTTCAAAAAGGCTTCGTCGAGGAAACTTGTTATCGTGATTTTTCGGTCTTTGTACTCGTTCAACAAGAAAGTCGTTGCTTGGCCGGTGGGATCAATAATCAGAGGATAACGGTTGAATCGTTTGAGCATGATTGCGTTCTCGGTGGTTAGGTTGTCTGATGGTAAAGACTTTGACTGCCAGCTCAAGCGGTCGTCAGCGGTAGAGAGATACTCTGTGAACGAAAGTTCTGGCTTGAACTTCACGTTTGCTTCCGCTAAATGATTCGACCAGTCTTGCCACATGACTTCCCGGTAATGCTGGTCGAAGAAACCCCCATAGGCCAAAAACGCTGCAGAAAGGAGAACATCGCCAACAATAGTGCTCATCTCTGCGTCAAAAGTGCGGCTGCCGGATTCCCAACGGCTTCGTTCAGACGATAAACTCTCCAATAGCTTCATGCTACGATCGACCTTGCTTTGGACGCGTTCCATTTCTGACTTGATAGCCTGAGTTTCGCTGATAAGGAGTGCATATTCGTCCTTGTATCTAGCAATCTTGGCTTCGAGCTCAGCAATCATGTTGATGATCAGACCGGCCTGCTTTTTTGTGGTCTCCGCCTGTTCTTCTAGAGATTGGACTTCGTTGCGTAGTGGTTCGACCTTGTCGAGGATCTCCGAAAAGCGCACTTGGGCCAATACCCACTTGACGAGCGGTCCACAGGCTTTACTCGCAAACTGTACAGTTTCGAATTTAAATGTCGGTCGACTCAGATAGTCTTTCTTCATCATGTCGCGCAATTGTTTCGTCATTTGCGTCGTCGTGTCGAAGTTAACGATGCGTTGAATGAAGTCATCACGACGGATGATACCCTGGATGGTGCGCCAGCTGTCGATTTTGTGGCCGAGGACGGTGCAAACAGACTCCATCGCCATTTTGACGGCCTCCGGAGGGTTTGCCATGACGCGAACCTCTTGAAGATGTTGCCTCTTGATGTTGCTGACAGCAGACTGGGCATCAAGAACAGCAGGTTCGGCGTCAGCTAGGTCAGCCATCACTACGGCTCGACGCTGCTCGATATTGCGGTCTTGTTCGACGAGAGCTGCTTGAATCTCGATAGACGCAGCCTTCTTTTGTTCAGCCTCCTGCTGATCTGCAACCATACGTTTGAGCTTTTCATTAGCTTCAGCATCCTTCGCTTCCAGCTGTGAACGTTTGATCGCAAGGCTTTTTCGAAGCTCTTCGACCTGAGTTACCGTGTCTCGTAATTTGTCTAGACCGACATGAAGATGTCGCTGCTGTTCTTCCAACTCGTCACGCTTCTCTGTATAGAGCTTCACGTAGTGATTGATACTAGAAGCAAATCAGAATGGGACATCAAAACAGGCAATGATTTACTCACAAGTCTAGATAATGTCTTGGGGTCACGTAATTATAACGTCCCTGCCGACGGCTGAGACGCTGATTGATCTGGTGGAGTGAAGAATGGACGTAAACCAAGGCGTTAACAACGGCTGTCCTGTGCAGGGGAGGCATGGAAAGACCACGGTAGACGATTGGGAAATGAGCGGGCGGGTTGTAGGTGGGAAGATCGAGATCGAGAGTGTGGGTGAACTCCATCCCGACTTGATAGAAGGCCTGGTCTGACCAGTCACCAAACCAATCCAGGACGCAGCGATTAAATAAAGCTGGTGATGTAGCAGCTCTTGATGCCAAACCATTTTCTGGCGGATTCATCGTGAAGACTACATGAAGATTTTTGGCGACTTGTTGTGTGAACCAACGATGAAGTTCCTCTGGTGAATCTAGCATCAAACCATCCCGTTGAGAGCCTTCTTTGCAGGCAGTCATCAAAGCGGCATGTTCATCTCCTTCAAACAAACCTGGAACTTCTGCGTTGGCGAGGAGGGTGTTCATGCGTTCCAAGAACCCAGAATCAAGGACGTTTGACTCATCCATAATGAAACATATCTTTTCGCCCTTGCATCCTGCACGACGAAGAACAGTACGCAGATCATCATCGAAGTCTTCACCCGTGTACTTATTCGAGACCTTGATCTGGAAAATGCTAAGACCATTCATCCAAGCCACAAATCTGGATAGGGTTGTCTTCGAAAGGTGAGAATATGCAGAGACACAATGAGTTTCAGATAGTTACCTTGCCACTACCACTGACACCGATTAGCAAGAGATGGCCCTGAATTTGACGGAATACACGATCGATGCGCAAAACATGATCAAGAACATCGTTAAAAAGGACGAGCGGAACGTCTAGTTCTTCTTCGTAGAAGACACGAAGTCGTGCTTTTGTATACTCACGAAGAGTCTCTCGATCAACTGGTATATAGTGCTTTGATGTCCAGTTCGAGAACAAGATTGGACGATTGAGCGCTTCGTCGCGATTGATGGTTGGGAAGAATTCCAAGGCTGAGGAGTCGATATTCTCATCAGTCCAAGTTTTCTCTTCTTCAGTGACCAGTCGATCCTGGAAAAGGCGCAATGCCTCATGCGCCCAGACCCGAACGAGTCCCTCTACAGAGAGCGTTTCAAGTGGACGAATAGCCTCATAAATGCCCCGTACCCAGCGTGTGAGTTCACGAGGACTGTAGACATAGTGTGCTTGTACGTCCGTCGTGAAACGTTTCTGAGAGGCCAAGTAAAATGCTACCATGGCATCCGTAAGCGGCTCAGCATATGCTCGAAGATTGGGGACGACTTTAAGGGCTGCCCGATTGTAGGTTCCATAAATCTGTTTCAAGGAAACTTCACCAGGGTAATCAACCATTACCAGAGGAGCATGTCGCAAGAAACGATGACTTAAGGGTACACGGCCAGGATCAGTCGGCGGATTGCAAGCACCAACAAATTGAATGCGTTCCAGCTTCACCCAGGACATATCACTGGCCCGCCAATAGCCCCCGCATTCTACAAGTTGACGGATGAATGATATGACGCGTTGGGTTCCATATTTATCAGTGGCGGGGAGGTTGATTTCGTCACAAAAAACGACAAGCCAACGACCAATTTGGACAGGGGCGAGAATGACACCATTGGGGGTTTTGCGATACTCGCAATATTGTTCAAATGTTTTGAGGATAAGTTCAGGCGTTGTGGCGCTTGAGAAGTTCAGACCAACAACCTCCATATCGGGAAGTTTTCGAAGGGCACTGAATAACGTCATGGTCTTTCCAGAACCTGGCGGACCACAAAGCATAAGAGGTTTGTGTTCCGACAGCCACGAATACAACACTTCCTCGTGTCGGACAGTGTCCATCGTCGGAACGACTACATCGGCTGCAGTCACGGCGTGGGCCTCGATCTCGATGACCGGAACCTTGGATTGCCATGAGGACCATTCACCGTTAGAGACTTGTACATCATAATCGATGAGGGAAGATCCAGGTCCCAAGGGAGGCAAATCAATGCCCGTTTGTTTACGCAAAAAGTCACCCATTTCGGCACGGAGATCCAGCTTCGCGTCACCAGAGAACGCCCAGATAATGCTCACCAACAATCGTTTTGTAACGTACTGCTCGACACGTTCCGGGGCCAAGGGAAAGTCTGAATGCTGAAAATTGTACTCTATGACATTTCGAACGGTCTTGTTGAGAAGGGAGAAAAGTGTGTTGAGGGCACGTGTAACAGTGAAGTCCATGATGTGTTCGATTGACTCTGCAAATGTCAAAGCTGAGCTGACTAACTCATCATCTGCAAAGTACCGCTCGAGAATAGAGGCTATTTGCTTCTGCGTGGCGAGGTTCAGAGAAGCTGTCGTGTCCGATGCCGAAGTTTCGATACGACGGCTCAGTATGTCATTTGTATCTTCGTCGTCTGCGTCAAGCGGGATCGACGCCAGAGTCGATAGGTAGTTGCGGTAAACCATGGAAGGATCGACGACATCTTCGCTGAACCAGATCATGCCGCATCGACTAACTGTGGCCAACGTAGCGTATTTCAGGTGTTCCACTTCGAACATGATGCGGACGTTTGGGGGAAGGTTGAGACGTTCTCCATTAGGAAGTGTTAGCAATTTGTTGTCGTCCAAAACACTACAAAGAGATCCTTAGATGAGCATAGCTCTTGTTATGAATGAGTTCTACTGACCTGTTCAAGTTTTCAACCCATTCTGGATCCACGTCACCGTCAAAAATAATCCAGTGCCTTTTGCCACTCTCACCACGCACGTCGTCCACGATCTTACGTAGTATATGAGTGAACAGGCCATCATTCCACTCCCGGGTTGTCTGATCCAAGGTACCGTATAAGGCGTCCTTGTGCATAGCCTTGGGATCAATGACATATGCAACACCCTCGACACCATCTAGACGCTCAAGAGCAGCAAGGAGAACTTGCCACGCATTTGTCTTGCCACTGCCCGAAGGTCCTACCATCATCAAACCATGCTGGATCTTCTGAATTTGATAGAGTTGGAGGATTTTCGAGATCCACCGCTCCCCATCTATTAAACGACGCTCTGCACAAACCCTAAGTATTTGTTCACGTAAAGCTTCTAAGTCCACAGGGAGATAGTCGACACCAGGGAAGACATCCGCTAGGAGACTACCGAACAAGCGTTAGTCCGAATGCAAGTGTCGAGAACATCACAGACCTTGTAAGCAGAGGAACATCATCAGCAACTAATTTTGGAACGATGGTCTCCGTAACACTCTGAATCACGATGATTTGTTCGGAAATATTGTCGGAGAGCCCAAGAGCCTCATCTCCATCGTTTTCGCTTGCTCTGGTACTCAGTAAACGTTCGCGTTTAAGTATGCCAGCACTGGAAAGCACGGCCTTCAGAGCCCGGAGACCGAAATCATAATGAGGTTGAGGCGAGAGTTGTTCGTCACACAGATTGAAAAATGGGACAATTTTGGAAGCAAGCGACTCCGCAGTACGGAATCCCTGAGAAAACAGCATAACCTGAGCAATCAATTCACGGTCTGGACGTGTCATCGCCATCCTAGATATGTGAAGAGATATCGACATTTATATATCTTCTAGAAATCTGAGGACTCACGGTCTAAAGAGTTTGGTCAAGTTTGGAGGTAACTGTGAACGACCAGCATAGTTTGGATTCGTCGTGATGAAGATACCTGTAAATTTGTTTCAAAATTTATTTGAATGAGATTAATGCAGAGCAAACCAATATTTTTATTGATCTTTAAGTTCTTCCCGACCAGTTCGATTTCAGTATTAGGGTTCTTCGCCAACGAGGCCAAACCCTGCTGGATGCTCTGAACCTGCTGAGACACTGCGCTAAGGATTCGTTCTTCTAGTCGATTAAACTCGTCAAAACAACCCCATGCTCCAACTTGGCACAGGCCAACAAATATACGACCCATTGCCTGAAAATCGAAATTTTCATCGCAGCAAAACACCAGGACAAATCGGCCAAGTTGAACACCTAAAGCCTTGACAGATTCGGTCTTGCCTTTCGACAAAAACAACCTATTAGAACATCAAAGCGGTGTTCATAAAAAAACTACACACCTGTTCCGGCAGGACCGAAAGGTGCTCCGCCAAGCTGACTATCTAACGCCTGCGTCAACGTCAAGTAGACTCTGTCTGTAAGAGGGGTTTGCACAAGGCGATCAGGGACGCCAAGGTACTCCCACCCATAAGGAAAGGATGCGTCCGCAACCTTGATAGCCAGGCGATCTAATGGATCGTCGATGGCATGATTAAGGTAAAACCGCATCTGATAGAGCCATGTGAAGCCTTTGGGATCAAGCAAGCGCTGCTGAATGAGGGACCGAATGACGTCACGCTGGTGCACAAGCTCGGTTATGAGGTGCTCGCATTTACGACGAGTTACGGGACTCAGTTCTTGCAAGACAATGCCCGCAAGTAGGTCGAGTGCTTGGAGAACCGTATCCAAAGGGCCATCTGGGACTTCACTAGCCTCCAGCGAATTTTCGACAGACGCTGTCCAAGCTACTTGGACGGCCAGGGTGACGAGCTGAGCGGGAAATTTCTCCATCCAGGGCATCAATTGGTCGGTAGTCAGCTTAGACCCGGTACCATAAAAGGCTTGAAGCTCTGTCACCGCCTCCGACAACAAATCTGCAAGGGATACTCGCATCATAGACTCTAATTTGGCCAACCAATCATTGATCTTCGGATAGTCTTTCAATAAAACTGGTTGTGAGAAGTGAACTTCCTCCCCCTCTCTTGATGCCATTCCCTGGATTTCCGTCAAATCGTCATCCAGCTTGATCGTAGAGATGCCTGCAAACATTTTCTTCAGGTGTTTCATGATGCGAAGGATGTCTTTGCTATTTCCGATAATTTCAAGGAGGTCTTCGTCACCTACAAAATAGAAACGAGGGAATGAAGATCGCTCTCGCTCTAAATATTCTCCTAGAGCCTTTTGGATCTTGTTCAATAGATCAGCCAGACGTTCCAAGCTTTTCTGGATCCCCTGGATGTTCATCACATCGAGCACGAAAGGCGATTTGTAAACACGCTTCATGACGGTTAAGAATTCGGAATTGATGTTCTGGAAGCGTGAGCTTTCAACGGGAAGCAGATGTTTGATGTCTGCGCTCCCCGAAAAAATGCCTTCTAAGTATACCCACTGGCGCTGCACATCGATCCAGACGTCTAAAAGTCATGATCAGGACATACTGCTGAACAAGGAGACCAATAAGCTCACCAAAGAGAACATGAATTCTATTGAGCTTCTCCTCCCATGAACCAGCCTGAATCACAAGTCAGAAGGCTGAATACAGCATAACTTAAATAAATAATCAGACCTCTTCTTCAAATACTACAAAAACGAAGACAGGTCAGGGTAGGAATATAAATAATATCGGGCTGATTGACCTTTATAGTAGGGAGAAAGCTTCATCGCAGTGAGAGAGTTCAGATTCTCGCTGCACTTATTGAACAAATCATCCCATCCTCTGCTCATGATCGTGAGTTCGATGTAAGCCGATCTAGAATGATAATTCACCTAATAAGCCGGCACTTATTTTGGTAGTTGACCAGGTCTAGGGTATAACTGGTCCAAGTTTCCTTTACTTGCTTGATATACTCTTCCAACGCCATCTAGACAATGGTGAGTCATTAGAAGGCGTCCGGAAATGCCGACCACACCTCTCCTTGCGCTTGAATGATGACTTCCTTAATCAAGCTCTCGTTCTTTTTGAGATCCATGTCGTACACATGCCCAAGCGTCATCCTGCTTAACATTAGCAATGACAGCCCAACAAAGAGAGAGCGGCATACAAAGGCAAACTTATCTGCGATGGCAGCCTAAGCGTCTTGAAAAGTTGTTTCCAATGCCTGTCCTTCAATGCTTCTGATTTAAGCTCCGAGACGATAGTGTTGGATTTGAGGAGTCCTTTCAGCACGTCTTGGACATACTCAAAGGCGGCATACTGCCTCATCCTAGTGGGCATATCCTTGGTCGAGCTCAAAAGGCCGTCAATCTGCTGCCTCAACTTCCTTGGCTGTACGGTAGCCCACGAAATCTCTCGCAGTTCATTTATCTGACTCCATATACCAGAAAGCGCGGTCCAAACCGCCTTGAGGTCGCGTAACTCCTCGAACACTGGTTCCAAGCGCGTGTGACGGGTTAGCTCAAGGTCAAGAGCCTCTTTGGCTCGGCAGACAAGGTCATACTCTTCCTTAACACGGTTAAGTTTCCCCTCGAATACGTTTATAGCATTCATAGCTGTGTCGGCACGCATGCTTCCTTGCACTGGACGGGTCTGTTCCCACTCCTGCAAGATATCTGCGATCTTATTTTCAACGATCTTGTCCTCTGCGACTATCTTCAGTTGAAGTCCCGCTAAAAAGGTACTAAGTGTTGGTTCTCGCTGCTCCACCAGATTGTATGGAATCGTTGTCTTACCAAGTTGTTCCTGGATAGAATCGTTCTTCCTCTTCAGAATTTCATTGTATGCGCTCCACTCGCCTCGAAGTTGATCGCTATATAGCCAGTCGTCTGGAAATTGATATCGAAACCGTTCTAAAGTCTTCTCGCCATTAGCACAGAGCTCAATCATAGGACCCCATGTTTTTGTCTTCTTCTTGAGGTCCTGTACAAATGTGATAAATGTAACTGCAGCCGCAGTCGACGAGTTAGCTGGAGCGAAAGCCTTAATATCACATGAGATGTGGTCCGGCGCGGGTAGCAAGATTCAATACAGACCTCCATGAGTATAGACGCGTCGCCTGGTTGAAATTTGGGTTTGCCAGCCTGAGAACGTTGTTGCCTCAGGGTCAGAAGGCCACGTGCCTATAAACCCTAACCTCAATTTTACAAGTCTTGACTTGTTCGCCATCGTCCTCATTCCCCAAATCTCATATTGCCACTATGTCAGGACGTCAACAACGTGTGATGGTTCAACCCATCGTAAGTAGTTCATCGATTTCGTATTTTCCCCTTGTTCCTGGCTCATCGTCTACCAGAACGTGATATTCAAAAATCTTCAGCAAGTAAGTTACCATATCGTTTGACTACTTGACCATATTTGTTATGACGATTTCAGAAAACAAAGATCGTAATCTGGCTGTACGATAACATCGAGATGCGTATTGAGGGACGAATTATTGTGCGTATGCTTCGATTAAGCTTTTTGACCCATCGTGTGCGAATTAAAGGTGACGCGTCCGTCATCCTATGTCCCTTTTGTTATTTCCCCCATCAATTCCCTCGTATTCATTCACTGATCTACTGCTGTGTTCCAGGGATTTGACGAGTTTATGAACATTGTGTTAGATGAGGCCGCAGAAGTATATGTGAAGGACGTGAAACCGCGGAAAGAACTAGGTTCATACCAAGCCATATCTCAACCTATTCTATGTTAACCCTATATCTCTGTAGGCCGTATCCTGCTGAAGGGAGATAACATTACTCTGATACAGCAGGTGGTATGATTGCTGAAGCGCTGAAGTTGTGTACACTTGTAGTGGGACTTTAGTGCTCCCTGTTTGTATAATCTTGCTGCCAATGCTTCAGTACTTATTTACAGATTGTAAATTGGCAACAGGCGACCCAAGTTCAAGGACTGTCGACACAGTGGACACTCTGCCTGGGCACAAAAATTCTCATTAACATGCCAGCCCAATGTTATGCAAATAATAAACTCACCTTTTCTCTCCCCCACCCTACAATACAACTCCAACAAAACAAATGACCACATTCTGTAGAACAACTGTCCGTTCTCTCCTCCAAACACAAGGTGCAATTCCTTGAGGCTCTGAATACATCGGGGATTGAGGCTATGTCCAACATCGTCCTCTCGTCTTCTTCGGCGGGCTTAGCAGGTTGGCCTTCTGGATTCTCCGGACCAAGAAAAGATGATATGGGGCGATCGTCAAGAAATGTTTCGCGTGGATTTGATGCAACGCCAGCTCTCTCCTTTCCCTTAGTGCTTGCTGAAGGTCGAGCCTCGGAACGATAACTCCGAATAGTTGTGATCAGACGATGCACGAGTCTGGCAATGAGGAGGATACCGAGTAAAGCATAGGACGGTGGTCTTGTATGCGGATTTTCCGGAATTGAAGATAACTGACCGCGGTTTGAGAAGCGTAAGTCATCTGACCTTTTTCACTAAAATGAACATACATGTTGAATCCCAAGCAACCTTTTGTTGATGTCATAATATGTCCCTCTCAAGTAGAAAATGGCAAGATTAAGTTCTGCAAGCACCTCCAGTCCGACCGGTAACATTTTCAACAGTTTTCTAATGGGTGGATAACGTTCGCCGAATGATGATGTGCTACCCCATCGTCCAAGGGCATATGCTGATAACGTCGGCAAAAGGATGAGGCACACGCGAGCGCGGGACGAAGGAGGTAAAATACGACTAGAGGAGTATTGCCATATATCAGTGTATTCCTCCCCGAGTGTCTGCGTGGCTGTAGAACATATCAGTCACAAAAGATGCCTCATAACGTAGAACACACCTCGTCCAGTCGTAAACCCGTAATACACAAGTTTTACGAGTAGGTCAACTTCCTTGTCCCACCTGGTCAACCATCTCGTCCCTGTGGTGTCGTTCAGTCTTTCTTCCACTTGTATATAAATGTAACAAACCAACCAAACCATGAACGAATGACATTCCCCGCCTGGTCCCTCAGAGACGACACATGGTACAAATCTCGCTGATTCGCCCGGACTGGAGATATCCGTATTATTTTTCTGTGAACATCACTTCAGATAAAAACGCACTGATTTGTGCTTGTTGCGCACGAGGAAAGGAAGGTAAGGACATGATCAAGAGGTTTCGAACTGGACTTCAAGTTAGTACTCGAGTGACGTACAGACGTGATTCGTGACCTACCTAGTATTTTTCCCCCAGCTAAGCCTGGACTATGGCAGCCGTACCGCAACGTCAAGAAGGACCCTCTGTATGGCAAAAACTAAAGTATGCCAAAGGTTATCTGAACATTATCCAAGATTGATCTTCCTCCCAGGATGGGTGCTCTAATGGGTGGTGGAGTTGGGCTTACGATTGGCTTTCTCTTCGGCTCATGGAGCATCATCAGGTCATGAATCATGCTCCTCGTCTCTACCGCGTCTCCTCACTGCTCATTATCAACAGGGGTGGCGCAGGCCCACGAGGTTTCCTCACGACCCTCTCTCAGTACATGTTAAGTAGTGCGGCGACTTTTTCCTTTTTCCTTGCCATAGGATCTGTATGTTTCATCGCGCCCCCCACCATTCATCAGTCTAAACACCTTAATTGCGTAACAGGTCATTCGAACCGACTCCCTCATTCCGCCACATCTTCAAGCAGCTCAAATTCAGTTGCTCGCCCCCGCGCTCAACGTACGTTCAAAAGCGGAAGGTTTCCAACTAATGAGAGCTCGATGGCAAGCGGAAAGAAGACGCGAGGGTCCCATCCAGGGTTAAGATATTGACCCAACTCCAGACGTCGTCGAGTTATTCAAGTATTCTATGTATGCGTGTGACCAAATGTGCTTTATGCCTGATCTACTCAGGCTACGCTGATCAAATGCTGTGAATTTATAGTTTGGTCTTCGATATCTTAAGGAATACACACCCCTTTGGATCACATCGAGTCCTTCCAAGTTCCGAGACGCAAACGAGATACCCCCTCCTACCCAATCGTATTAAAACGATGTCATCAATTGGGTGTCATGCTGTTACCATGAGTGCTATCATACATTTTCGCTCAAAGCAAACTAGCTAACGAAGCACTATGCAAGTTCTGCGGACGAAGAATACGGAGGGCATAACACAGAAGCGGAAACTGAACCAAGATAATTTGAGGGTATCCGAATCGAAATGAACCCATTTTGATTAGCTCTGGGCCTAATCAATAGATATAAATCTATTGCTGCAGTTGAAACTTGAGAGTTTTGAATTCTGTTTGCCTTTCCCATTCCCTTTGACCTACCTCCTGAAACTTATGGACTAATGTAGAGACCAAGTTCTGATGGCAGAGAGAATCCTGCCGCAGGTAGACTGACAACACTCGAGGGCCTTACCTTGGCTGACTTCTTAACAGTTAGTTATCATGGACTAGAATGTTATGAAATTAGGCCGGAAGGGTACAACATATAAACTTACGCAGATAGTATCATCAAGAGATCCAAGCTGGGCGATAGGGACAACACAGGGCTGATGGTTGGTAGCAGCAGCATTGGCGGACGAGAGCTTGTAAACACCGGTAGGGCCTCAGACTGTTCGTAACGTCAAAGGAAAAGGAGCAGAATTCAAATTTTTGAAAATTTCAAGGAGCATTCTACTAGCTAAGGGCAGCGAGTGGTTTGACACTCGGATTGTATGCGAACTTGAATGGCCAACGATTATCCCTTAGGCAGGTGCTGTAGAGTAGAAGAGTAGTCTCACTTGCATCCAGGAATGCACTAGCCTAGATGGCATATTGCTGAAGGGAAAGTAATGGGCAGGTTTGATTTGCTTTCCGTGATCAGAACAAGGATTGCGAGCTGTAGGAACCCAGAGAAGTGTTAGCTATAGACAATTCTGAAGATCTGACGCGTTGAACTTGCGTTATGCAGGATCAAAGTTTTGCAAATGGCTGGAATTGTTCAATGAGCGGGTTGGCATCAACTCGGACATATGTATAAGCGGCAGCGAAAACGTTTTTCCTAATGAAATTGGAGATCTGGTGATGCCAAACTCACGCCGATACCCTCTGACATTAGCGTTCAAGCCCTTCTTCTCTCGTCGACATCATGCCTCTCGAGGTTATTACTGTGGATGCTGTGCGTAGCGTCGCGACCTTATTCCATAAAACCGACTATTTACATAACATTGGCTCATACATAGATCTTGTTTGACATGGATGGGTAAGTTTTCTATCAACTTGAGTACCGTGACATCTGGCTTGATTCTCATCGCATCTTTACCATCAATCCTCTTCTCTATCACCCTACTCCCATGCTGACCCGGGCTACTGGCATGCGACTCACAGAACCCTGATTGATTCTACTCCGGGTGTCCTCAAAGCTTGGGAAACCTTCGCTAAAGATTACTCTCTCGGGGATTCGGCAGCAATTGCTCATGCAACGCATGGCCGAAGGCTGTACGACACCTTAAAGGAATATTGTCATATTGAAGATGAAGTCAAGCTACGAGTCTGTATTTCTAGTTCATCCCACTCATAGTTCAAATTACTTACGAATGGTTTGTGGGGGATAATCCCTAGACAGAAATCGACCGTTTTGAAGACCAAGTCATACAAGGAGGTCCGGTGGCGTTGCCAGGAGCTGTCTCGCTAATCTCTGAGGTCAGTTATCCTCACCATTCAACTCATTGGCATCCAATGACTTCCCCCGTAGCTCGCTTCCAACGAATCTGCTCTTCGTTGGACTATCGTCACCTCTGGTCTGTAACACTGGCCGTCGATTTCGCTTCCTATTTATTTCATGTCATACAGCCTCAAACAACTACGCCCCACGTGCTCTACGGCGCTCCGAAATTCCCTTCCCTGCTGCTGGTCTTATAACGTCCAATGATGTATCTCATGGTAAACCACATCCTGCTCCATACCTAGCTGGTGCGGAGAAGTGTAATGCCGACCCGACTAGATGTAAGTATCTGTATTTATTGATCATAAGGTCCACCTCTGAAATCTTACATATGTGTGCTAGGTCTTGTAGTCGAGGACGCTATTTCAGGACTCAAATCTGGGCATACAGCTGGTGCCCAAACCCTTGCAGTCTGCACTTCGACGCCTCGTCAGACGATATTGGACTCTGGTGCCAATCCTGACTATATCGTCACGGATCTCACCAGGTAGGTTGTCTGTTGTCACACCTCTTATGTCCAATACTTAAATTGATCCAGGGTATCAGCTCGATGGATCCACGGAAAGATAGAGGTTGCTATGGATATATCAGCGGAATAATGGTTAACCGGTCTCGTTGGGATCAGCGTTACTTATTTTCTAAGTACGCCGATCCCTGCATTTCTGCGAGCTTTGTACGGGAACCATTACCACGAGATACCAATCCAGATCAATTCCATTGGCCTTTGGCCATTGTCCAACATTGTCATTTCACCTTTGTCTGACTTTGCAGTCAATCTCGGTGGCCAAGTGACCGCCACGATGAGATTCGAAAAAATCACCAGGAAATACAAGGGGCGGTCCTGCTAATGTGGTTTCCCATTTTCTCCTCGCCTACTGAATTGCGGCCGTGGGCCAACGAGTTTACCTCCATTCACAAAGACGGTCGGATCCCTGTTGAACTTGATTCTGCTTCATTGTCCTCACTCTTCTTGACCGCCCGTTCTTTCTACTAATGATGCGTTCCGCCTTGATCGTGCTTCACGGTATTGGGATGCCCCCAGCCAGAAAGGTGCACAGGTTTCACCTTCAAGAATGGCAAAGATGCAATTGAAGTAGGTGGCCTTTTCGGAGTATTCTGAGATACCAGTGATTTTTGCAGTGACAAACCCCAAATTTTGAGTCCTACGCTGCTGGCAAAAATGCATGCATTGATAACAGTTTTTCCAGTGCGTCCGAGTCGAGGGAAAGTTTGCCATTGTGGGATGTGCCTCAGGTGTCGTGTAAGGATGATCAATGGTGCTACAGAGACCCATTTTTTCGTAAGTGTACAGCCCTTACCTTAGTTAACTCTCCAAGAACGAGCGTATACCACCACAGCTAATTGCGATGCACGCATTTTAGTACCCGTTGTCATCTTTTCTTCTACATGAGCTCTATAGCTGGAGAAGCTTTCTCTACCAGTAATCCTCCTGCGGTTAGCGACAACCAATTGCAATTTTGTTAATGTTGACTAGAATTACCCCAGCAACTACTAAGGACTTGTCAAGGGTACCGGTACCAATCATTTTCACATCGCTCCAACACTGGATCCCAAGTCTTTCGGGTTGAACAGCAAGACCAGCTGCCATTGGATGCTCTCTGTGCAAAATTTCGCTGGTCTCCCAGAGGCAGATAGTAGTGGATACATAGTAGCTACTTCATTTTCAGCGTTTATACCTTCGGATCTGATGATATCCGCCTCGACTACGTCTGATCATGTTACAGTAGTAACAACTTTGAGTATCATATAATGTTGGTATTCTGGTTCTGATCTGGCGTTCGTGGAGAAGACCTAGCCGTTATTTTCACCCGCTACCATCCATTCCCTGCGAATATTCAGATTTTACCACATAACATACAACCTACGCCAAATTTTAAAACCACAGGTTCAAAGGGATCAAGAAGGTAAATACAAGCATTACAAACAGCAGAATGATGCGTAGATGTTTTGTCTCCTTTCCTTAATGTGAAAGGTAGTAATTACTTCGCGGGCTCAGCGTCTTCGAGAGGGGGAGGCCCATCGTCGTCATCGTCGTCGTCATCATAGTCACCACTGCCCGATGCTCCTGCGCCGCTCATGTTCGGCATTCCAGCACTGTCCATTTGTGCCATCATCTGCAAAAGCAAGTTAGTAGGATTGGAAGTAGCATTTAATCTACACACCTTTTCGAAGTCCATGCCACCTGCTCCGCCCATGCCACCCATTCCGCCCATGCCACCCATTCCGCCCATGCCGCCCATGCCACCCATTCCGCCCATTCCGCCCATTCCACCCATTCCACCCATACCCATGTCATCGTCATCGTCAATCTTGGCGTCAGCAACACCATCTTGTTCGTCCTCGTCCACCCATTTGCTGAAATCGGTCTTGATGAAAGGGCTCTTAACCTTCTCTTTCGTAAGGCGAGGCCAATATTCTTCCTTCCTTTCTTTCTTGCGAAGCACGAGATAGAACGATCGGGATGTGAGTTTTTTTGTGGATAGCTGTAGGAACCCCGAGTTATCAGCTGCGAAACACAACCCGATAGCCAATCAAGTAACAACCTCAGGAATGACCTCAGCAAAAAAATTGAGACTGAACGCATAGTTTTTCTCTTCTATTCCTTTTGAGGCTCTAATGCGATTGTTATGAGGCTGTATGGACGGCGTTAGATCAAACTCACTGTCCCGCCCTGGCCTTGAAGGAGATCGATGTTGGCGTAAGATCATATTCGATAGTCGACTCTTGAACGTCCGGGAGGTTTATGGTGATGAAGAGAACGTTCTGTTAATGACAAAGAAAACAGCGCGTAAGTGAGTGGAGTTCGATCGCTACTCATCCAAGATTTAATGGTTGGTCACAAACCTTAGCATCATCGCTATCAGAGCTGCGTTGTGCCCACAAAACTTCTGGATGTGTAGTCGATGCCATCGTACGTGGAGCCTGACCTGTAAAAATCGAAGAGGGCGGTTGGTTGGATGGAATGCTCCAGAAAGTTTGGGAACACTTATAAGGAAATATCGCCGGGTCCGTGGCCGGTCTTCCGGCTTTCTGCGCCGCTGACCGATTTTCTGGCAGGCTTGTACTACTCGGGCCCCCGTTGCAACTTCATAATGTGGTACGTAGCTTTCGTTGTTGTCGATGAGCGAGGTACTGATTCTCACTTGATCTAGGTGTACGCGTTGGTTCTTGCCATTACTTCTGTTGCCATTGCCTACGGCACCGCCATACTTCCTACTACTCTTCTTGTTTTCTTTGACGATGCACGCAAAGCCATGGTGAGTTTAGGTGAATCTCTGTATCTGGTTTCCGGTAACCAATCTTATGGTTGAACAGCTTCTATTGCATAGTTCTTTTGACCACTCTGTTCGTCTCATCATGTTATTGGCAGCCTTTACCTATGGATAGTCCACTTTCCACACCTTGGGCAGAAAACATCACAACCTTTGCTGAGGCACTGAACGCTACCATTATGCCCAATTATTCCAGACCATTGCCGAAGGTCATGCGGACTGTCGATCGGTGCTGGTGTGACTTCTCTGCTGGTGGTCTTTTTGAACCCTTCAATGTCTCTCATTGGGAGCGTGTTAGTGTTCAGAGGTTGAAGGACGATCTGGAACGCCAACAAAAGCTTGACGAGCCGTCAGTGTTGGCAACAGAGAGCGCAGAACTAGCTTCGTCTGCTACCGTCGTAGTGACTCCAGACATGCCTCGTACTCCAGCTCCAGCTCCAGCCACGCCGAACCGCACAAAGTTCATTGCCAGCACCGTTGATATATGGTCGCTTTTGCGCCCATTTAATATCAAAACTAAAGATCTTCAGCACCACATTCCACCGCCTTCTCCAGAATCCTCAATATCACAAACTCTTCCGTCGTCCGATGGTGCCGAAGCGACGTCGTCATTGGGGATCCATTCGAAAGAAGGCCTTCCGTACCTACGCAAGGAATATGACTTGCGGAGATATGGCCTAGGCATAATCTTTGACGTAGGCTGGACACGATAACATAGAAGTCTTGTGTGGAGGATAATTTCACGGGTTCAGTGCTGCTTCGCCAATTTGCTTCCCCAGGTGTGGATAATTTAAGATGTAAATCTATATAATACGAGACCAAAGCTGTATTGATATGCACTCCCTTTGGTTGCAAGCTGGCCCATTACTATTTAAGTTTCAAATAACAGTTGAGACCTCGTGGGAACTGTAGTTGGCTGAAGGTTGAAATTACCGCAGAGTGCCATCTCAACCTCATTTTTCAAGTCGTCTTCGACTGGTAGTCTCTGCGATTCTTCGCAGGGTGTTCCGATGGCCACTGAGTCCAGTGGGCGGTTACCTGGGGCACGGAAACGAAATGGCCGTTCCGCTGTGGATCCGACAGAGAGTTCCTCGTCTGGCCCCAGCAAGTTCGAAATGGTACAGAACGCCATCATGGCGCCGTTCAATCATCAAAAAAGAGACTCTACTCGGATATTATCAGACCGTATGTGATCCTTTTCTCTCAATTCGCACATGTTGATATACTCACATCCAACTAGTGGCTCCGGTGATAATGACGCCACGGATGATTAACGCTGCTACGGTCTCCTCAAGGTCCCGGGGATCTGTCACTGTCAGTGGTTCTAACATGTCAAGATCTCGTATGGATTTTGCGACCCTTGGTCGGACTCGCCTGGGTCTGAACTCAAGAAGGATAACCTCACGCGACCTTCAAATTGTCGAGGCAACGGAGGAACTACTTGACGCGGAAGTGCCGGAACCAGAGGGCGTCGCATCAAATATCAGTCTCTTGCGGGGATTTAATGCAACAATTCCAAGTGCAGAAAAGAGTCGTTCGAGAAGACGGCAAATGCGGAATGTCGAGACACCGAAGTTGGGTTTCAAGAAGCTTGGGATGAATGCTAGGGGTTTGATGACGGACGAGGATGATCTCGAGGGCCAGAGTGTGGCCAGCGAAGATGATGTGGTGGTGGTACCAAGACTAGGGGCGGGAAAGCAGAAGGGCAAGCGCCGAGGACGTGAAAGCTTGAGCAGTCTAAAGACTCTCGGGAAGGACGAATTATCGCGTCAAACGAAAGAGATACTACGTGATAAAGAAAATCTTCACGTCCGAAGGGTATGTCTGCGTCAAAACATGCGGATGGCCTCTCATATGCTGCTGTAGAGTTTGATTAACAGCGAAATTGTCGAAATAACAAGCAAAATCGAAGCGTTGGACTCTATCCGAGCGAAACTTGAACAGGATTTGCTGAGGTTGCAGGAGGATGAGCTGGAGCTTGATGATGAATGTAAGTTTAGTCGATGTTACGCATCATGCCTTGCTGATAGACTTCAGTGGTGGGAGTGCAAGAAAGGTTGGAGTTTGAACAATCCTCAAGTCGAGCCCCAAAGACCTTGGCACAACCTTTGCATCTTCCACCAAGCTCCCGTCGGCGGAAAGGTACTTCAAACGGATATTTCTATTTGTTATCCTTACTATTGTCTCAGGCCCGGCGTTCCTTCCTTCTGAGCACAACGAACTTCCGCCAGGGGTTGCTTTCATGGTAACTCTTTCATCACACCCGCACTTTATGTGGCTAACCGTGCTTGCTGTCTGATAGACTCTCGATAGCCACACTTCCCCCATTACTGCTTTGGATTTCTCTGAACCTTATGGGACTCTGGTCAGCGCCTCTCAGGAAGATGCACAGCCTCGTGTTTGGGATCTTTTCTCTGGAACGGAGATGGGAAGACTACGAGGACATAGTGGGACGGTGAAGTGCGTGCAGGTAGAAGATCATGTCTGTCTGACTGGCGGAGAAGACGGCAATGTGAGATTGTGGGACCTAAGGCGAGTGGATGACGAGGATGGAGATGTTTGGAGAGAAGAGGATATTGTTAGCTTGTGTGATGTCGCAGAAGAGGATGAGGACAGAGAACCTGAGTTGTCACATAAGCCTAATGGGATCAGGAACGACACGGAAAGCGAGGTGTCTAAAGATGATCCTTGTGCCAGGCTACTGGGTGGTCATACGAAAGCCGTCACTGCTCTCTACTTTGAAGATGAATGCCTAGTAAGTTCGCTCTTTCCATATAGTCTCCTTTTTAAATTATGTTTCAAGGTGACGGGCGCGTCAGATAAGACTTTGCGCCAATGGGATTTGACCACCGGTCAATGTGTGATGACGATGGATATTCTGTGGGCAATATCTCATCCACATAACTCAAATGCCGGGGCTGTGTTGCCAAATAATATTTTCTCTGGAGCAGCCGCCGCTGTTGGTGCATTCGCAATTCCAACACCACCATATGCGGATGGTAGTTGGGATATGTACGAGGACTTCGTAGGAGGTGTACAGTTCTGGGGCTACGGCCTTGTCAGCGGGAGTGGTGATGGAGCAGTTCGAATGTGGGACAGTGAGTGATGATCATTCTCAGCAGTTCTTCCTTGCTGACTCGCTATGAAGTGCGCACTGGCCAAGCTCACAGGACTTTGCTGGGTCACACCGCACCTGTGAGCTGTCTACAGTTCGATGAGATTCATATTGCAAGCGGTAGTCTCGACAAGACCATTCGTGTAAGTTGTTGTTTCCTCCTACTTCGCAGCCGAGGTAAATTCTTTCAAGATATGGGATCTTCGGACTGGCAGCGTTTACGAAACTCTTACGTACGATCATGCCGTGACTGGTCTTCAGTTTGACACTCGAAAAGTCGTTGCCGCAGGTGGGGAGAATGGTGTGAAAGTATGAATTAGTTCTTGTTGCCCTAAGATGCGATTAACATTTTCACATAGATCTATAATCGCACAAGTATGCAACAATCAACGTTAGTTACCAATGGGCATACAAGACCTGTAGAGCGTCTACGTTACATGGATCGATACCTGGTATCTGGTGGACGGGATTCAACAGTGAAGATTTGGTCACTCTAGAGTACAATTTATTTTCAATTATTTTCTTGCTTTCTCGTTGAGGAACTGCCCAATTCATTATACCACAAGTACCAGCGACGGTTCTTAACGAGGGACTCAGACGCGACTTGTCACATCGCGTGAGCACAAAACGGGATCATGTGACTACAACAACCACATCTATCCCACGCGTCACTTTCTTTTTCCTTACCCAAGTGATAAATATTTCGTCCTAGCACTCTTGAAATCCACTGATCGCTTCATGATACAATACCTTTTGCCTTGTCACAATGCCTGATGCCACGAGACCCGATGGTCGAGTCTTACGAAGGGTCTCCTCTGTTATTCTCAATTCTCCAATGACACCTGGGAAAAGGGGAGTGGCTCAAGCCTCCACCCAGTCGAAGGCACACTCAACGCAAGCCAGAGGCAAAGCAGATTGGAATATGGAGATCGTCCCTGATAGTGAGGAAGAGCGGCAGTGAGAAGTTTCATGGCTTATTTATCGGAAAGTTGTTGACTATTACAGTGAAAGGTACAACGACGAGAAAGAGAGAGGCAAAGAGCTTGTTGACTCAGATATCATTGAGATATCTTCCGACGAAGAGGACGGGTATGTGTTTGTGAATTTGACTGTTGAGAAGTAACTTGAAATTGACAGGAACAATAGTGTAGGGAGTTGCAAAAAACCATCCATAAAACTAAACAACCCTTTCGTGTCCAAAATACCAGGCGCCTGGCCGGTCAGTGATACAGAGACAATGAAAGCTACTAACGCGAACGGATTGCCGGGGTAAGTCGCCATATATACAATCTAATGACTTCTTACACGTTCAACCGTAGTCAAGATATGGCTCAACAGGCTCCGAGTGCCACATCTAAATTAAGGAGAACTTACCGTTCTAGGATGATAATTCAGAGCTCAAGCTCGGAAGACAGCGATCATGACCACCAACATCAGCGTAACAGCAACATCATCGAATTATCTGATAGTTCTCCCGAGAAGTCTCCAAAACTAGGCTCGAGAAATGCTACCAAGCCAATTCCTGCAACTCCAAAAACACTAGCATACTGTTCAGACGAGGAAGATTCGTGCAGCGATGATGGGGCCATTCTGACGTTGTGAGTTGGACTTTGGAGTTACGAGTTAACGACCGCAACTTTGCAATATTACAGGAATGAGCCTAGAAGTGCACGGAAGCCAATACGCGTAAATCCTAATCACGCTCGTGGTATAACAGCGAGTGCAGATCCGGCGCTAATCAGCACACCATCTCGCCCTCAACCGCTAAGAGATGTCCTCGGAACACTATGTACACCTCGTTCCAAAAGCTCTCCAACCAAAGCAAAGCAAACTCCGCGCACTGGAAAGAAAGCACTGGCGGCTGCTGAACAAGAGAGACGGGTAGCTTACGCTCAACTACTCTTCACAGATCTTAACCGTGTGGTTTTTGGAAATGGTCTGCCACAAGACACAAAACTCAATTGGAACAAGCGTCTGTTGACCACGGCGGGTAGAGCAAAATGGCATAGGTAAATTTGTACATGTGCTGGAGGATTTCGTATTTCTAACCTAACTTGACATAGATCTAGGGATGGTGTGCAAACAACAGAAATTGAATTGGCCGAGAAAATCCTAGTTTGTGAAGGTGGGATTCGTTCCTTCACCCATTTGTAATTGCTCGCTGAGGGCAGGTTGTCAGAACGAATTCGGAATACACTCTCGCATGAAATGTGTCACCTGGCAACTTGGATCATGAATGCGAACCCGAAAGAAGGTCATGGAAAGCTATGGAAAGGGTGGTCAGTGTTTCATGCGTGTCTTTTCATAGTCAATGAAGTTCCCTGATTCGCGTAGGGCGGCCACCGTGATGCGCAAGCGTCCCGAAATTACCATCACCGTAAGAAGCTACGATCACTGTTTATGTTAGGCCATTGGATTAATGTTTGTTTAGACCAGGCACGACTATGAAATCTCTCATCCTTTTGAATGGGGTGAGACGTAGGTTTTAAAATCATGCCCTGCATTGCACTGATACTTCATGTATTCAGAATGCGAAAAATGTGCCAAGATGTAAGTCGTATTTTTTAAATCAGTTTCCTCAGTTGATCGGATTTCAATGTCCAGTTACGGGCGATTTAGCAAGTCAATTCGCCCAGATGAATGCGGTAGGTCGTCTATGAGAACAACCCTGATCTTACAATAATTTTGTCTTTTGTTTTCTGTTCCCTTTTATCTTTAGTTTGTGGAGCGTGCAAAGAGGGAAAGCTCGTTCCTCTGTTCTCGGATGTCAAGAAAACGCCGAAAACTCCAAAGACAAGTCGAAATGCATCAATCAAACCTAAAGGCAAGAGCCGGCCGGAATCTTGTTAACGATCTTGTTAACAAACCTTTTGTTTTCAGATTCCCCCCGTTCACTTCCTCGCTCTCACACTGTGCACCACAGCGATGATGAAATTGAGGATGCACACCCAGGACATTGCCCCGTCCAAGTTTACACCGTCCATGGCTCAGACTCGGAATCAGACTCCGACATTAAGATCCTCACAACGGCTATGGGATCCGTTACGCTGCTGGCGTCCAAAACATCTTGACTGTTGACATCCACCAAAGGATCTACCATCGAAACTTTAGAATGCTCAAGCTATCACACTTTCTTGAATACACTATACCTCTTTCACACTCAATATAACTACCACTGCCTTGTTCCCACTTTCTTCTGGTATGCACCATCAGATATTTTGTATATAGTTGACAAATTATAATACATTAACCGTTTAGATATACACGAAAGATATCATTCAAGCCCAGTAATAAAAGTCGCTTCAGCTATCCTGTATACTTCCCCACGACAACTGGCAGCCCTGAACCAAGCTCCCACTTGTTTCGAATGTACGGCCGAGTCAAGATGGAATTGAATTTGGTAATCTCAACACCTTCTGCTGGGGTGAAAACGAAATGTTGTACGATGGTAGCGAGGAAGACCTTGAACTCTGCAATAGTAAATTTATACCCCAGGCAAGAGTGAGGTCCCAACCCAAATGTCATCGAATTTCCGAGGCCAGGATGGGCAGGAGAACGAGCCTTTGGTGGTAGATTTGCCCAGCGATCAGGGCTGTAAGAGCTGAAGTCAAATCTAATCAAACATGCAAACAGGGGGAACATACTTGAATTCTCTGGCATCGCTACCCCATATCTCCTCAGAGAGGTTAAGGCCTTCAATTGGGATATGAATGTAGCTTCCCTTGCGAATGTTGATATATCCATCTTTTTCCACAACAGAGCCGTCTTGAAGAATGATTGGATGAGAGATGGGAATTTGGTCATTAGCAGTAGCCACGCGGATGGTGCCGTGAACTGGGGGACAAAATCGAAGTGTCTCACGGATGACAGCATTTAGGAAAGGTAGGTCATCAATTGCTGTCCAATGTTCAGGAGGGGTATGACTGGGGTTTGGGTAGGAAGGAGGCGGGGAAGTGTGCAGGTCTAATTTAGAGTCGACCTCAGTATTGGGGACCTTGCTTTCGATGGAATTTGGCGCAGAAATGGAGGGAGGAGAGATCATGGGAAGGGAGAGTATTTCTTCACGTAGCCTTGTTTGTATTTCTGGATTCTGTGACAGGAAGTGGAGACACCATGAAATAGCGATTGAGACGGAGTCTGAGCCGGCGAGAAGGAATGTTGAGCACTGGTCAAGGAGATCCACATCGGGGAGACACGTAGAAGGATCGCTGGATAAATTTGCCTTGACTACAGATGTTCCATTAGTTTACTAGACATAACATAGTGCTGGAGAGCACGAACTGAGAAGACTTAGAATATCTTTGTCTTGAATTTCGCGAGCGCTAGACAGTTCGGCCAAGATGGCAGCCTTTTTATCTGCAATCAACTTCTTTCCGGCCTTACCGATCACTCGTAAACTTTCGTCCGTGATCCTGGTACCCTCATCTGGCTAAACAGAAGTGACCTCAGATGCTCTGGAGTCTGTAATCTAACCTTAAAACTTACATAAATCTTCCTAAGGATAGGGAAAAATAGTTCCAGAAGGCCTCTCATGTGAGGCCCTTTGTCGGCGACATCGAGCATGCGACGAAAAGCCAGGTAAACACCTTCAGTCTCGCGTTCCAACGCATTGAAGTGATAACCGAACCCAGCAAGCCCGACGACATCGAAAGACGCACGTGCGAGCCAGTGTGCAACATCAATTGTTACGCCCTTGAATTTCTCAGAAGCTGTTGCGACAGGAGCATAGGCGGGTGGCGGATCCGAAGGATGAATTTCAGGGTTCACGAATGGTTCGTCAATCAGGCTGTCCCATCGATGGCATAGTTCTTCTGCTTTCTGGAAGAATATAGGTGTCATCGCTTTTACGCATTGAAGCGTGAACGCTGGGGCAATGAGTCGACGCTGTAATATGCTCACGTTTAACAACACGTGAGGGATATAGCACACAAGTAAACAAACCTGAAGTTTGTGCTCGGGACCTTCCATAGAGAAGATACCTGTGAAAAAAAAGGCTAATCAAGAGTTGGAAGACACCAACAGAGGGAAATTCGAACCACGGCCAATTAGCCTGGCAAGAAGAGCTCGTGTCTGCCAGGGTTTCTCATAGACAGGGGAAGTAAGGACATGCGATATAACACGAAAATCAAAGGATAGCAGACGATAGTCGTGCTGATTGAATCAGTAAGCAGCGAGTTTAGTACCAGCTACAGCAGCGAAGATACCTTCCCAAAACCATGGAATCTGAATGTGTGCCCAAATCTTTTCTTCCAGTCTTCGTGAGTGTCTGGACTAATGTTCGGGCTGATAGGGATGATCAGTGCGTTGAAGATGACTTGAAGATGACGACATGTGGAGATCGTCATTACTTACTCCATTACTTCCCGAAAATGGTTCTGCAATGCAGAGCCGTCAGGTCCAGGGATATTCCTCAAGGGATCGAATAGCGGCATGAAAAGTAACATGTTCAAGAACCAGACAATCCCCCTGGCTAGCAAAAGCAAGAGGGATACAACAGCCACTTTGGTCATAATGACAACCACATCAACGGAGGCATTCCACAGTTTCATGGTCAACATTTTTTGGGATAGAGGTTAGCTTGAGGAGTACCGAACTACCAGGGAGATACTTGAGGGTTAAGAAAGGGATGCATTTCATGATGCTGTTCTGTGATTTAATAATAACAAGGATTTGAGGTACCACGATGCCCTCATTTGGATTACAGACTAGACTATTTTCGGTTCAAACAACAGTCCTAATGGGGACACTTGTTATCGTCTCGTGATCCCAACACCATCAAACAACCTCCCACATCGTTCGCCCGCCTAGCTCAATCGGATAGAGCGTCAGACTCTTATGACTTCATGAGCGGGGTGGTGATTGATCTGAAGGCTGCGAGTTCGACCCTCGCGGTGGGCTAACTGTAAAATTTTTCTCTCGTTTTTTGAATCACGCTTAACCACCCTGTAAGTAGAACCTAAGACCCACTGAACCCTTGTGTTTTCAACACAGGCATCGTCTGACATGACATCAATTCACTTTTTGTTCTCGGAAACATCCCGCGGAGATTGAACCTTAACCATCAACTTGTATAGTTTACATAAGCGCATTTCGCTCCCTCACCGACGACCCAAATATCCTGACCTGAAACGCAAGCTTTTTGAGCTCGGTGAGTCTCGCAGGCAGACTGTGTTTGACAATTCTTTACTATCGCGAAACCCAGGCTCTTCAAGATTTATCTTAAAATATGACACACGACGCCGTTTGGTTCTCTCGTCCCAGAAAGTACGGAAAGGGGAGCCGTCAATGGTGAGTGAGAATCCAAGCCCTTGTTTCCCCCCGCCCAGCATGGAACACTTTCGACGGGTCTATGGAATATTGATGTGTGGTGAATAGCCGCCTCTGTGCACACCAGGCTGGTCTGGTCCGCAAATACGGCCTTGATCTATGCCGACAGTGCTTCCGCGAAAAATCCGCTGCCATTGGTTTCACCAAGGTGAGAGTTACTACGTATCAAGGCGAAGCTTTATATTAACCAAGCTTCGCGGTCCAGAACCGATGATCCCTTATTCTATCACCCTCACCGCATCTTCGTTCCTTTCATACCTAGAAAGCCGTCTTGTATGGATAATATGATATGAAAACAAGATATGCCTTTCAAACTTGAATCCGCATCAACACTGATAAAGCTTTGATGATGCCCATAATGGCCATTTGGAGTAACACCAACCGCATTTGAATTAAGTGCAAATTGTCTCGCAGTTCTGCATCTCCAAATCAAGTTCAAGCAGGCAGAGAAAATCCACGAATCTAATTATTTATGTAACGACTTTATACAGCTGGAGTCAGGAATAACTACAGGATGACAGATAGTGCTGCGAGGATACTATGAGACAGACAACCGAGTTAGGCATGATTGAGAAATAAACTGTACAAATGGGTAGTGGGGCAAATAAGAAGTGCGATGAGCGGAAAGCATAAAAAGCAAATGGGTTAAAATATGCCGGCTGTGTAATACAGTGCGAATGGGAGTATGGTATGATAAAATGGGGAGATAAAAAACCCGAACGGGAAAGGAGTGAGCAACGACTGAGCAACAATTCAAAAAGTCATCGAGTAGAGTAGATGTTCGAGGTATCGGATGCAAGTGAATGCATCGAAAGCAATTAAAATGAATGTAGGGTCCGTGTTTCGAAATGAGTGGCGAGAGCACTTGTCCACGAGTTTGTCCTGAGAAGAATACCATTACATGCCGTAACCAAATGACCTCTGGTATGGGTCGGTCATCCCCGAAACGCCAGCTGCGCCTCCGAAATGGTTGACATTGGCAAACGAAGCACCGGAGAACCCGCCTCCATGAGAGTGCGACGCCGACATGGCCTGGTTGTGGCTAGAATTATTCTGCAAGACATAACCGTCAATGGATTGCGGTTGCAAGCCGTGAAGTTGAGACGTGGCCATGTGAGCTTGCCCAAACGAAGCTTGGTTTTGAATGGGATAAACGCCATTCGAGGTGGCGTAGACATCAGCTAAGGGATTCGCCTGGTGCATCGGCTGTGGCATGTGGCGGGTGCCACCTCCATGGGGAACTCCCATCCCTTGGTTGCTGAGGGTGTGGTTCACCATCTGCTGATTGTGATAACTTCCAAAGTGATCCAGATGTTCTCGTTGCAGTTTGTTTTGAATGCGCTTGCCATACGGCGTGTTCCGAATCAAAGGAAGAACAGGTCGTATACCTTCCACGAGAAGCGCACGTTGTGTTGGCTCAGCGTAATCTAGAGCAGTCTGAAGAGTGTTTGATGTGAATCAGCATTGGGCACATTGAAGATCATTTGGAACACACCTGAACGCAGTAATTGCCATATGAATCCCGCAATAACTTTTCCAAGCGCGTGCGGTTCAAGAGTTCCTCGATAAGCATTTTACGTGTATTGTGCTCAGCAACGCGTACACACTGAGAGAAAAATTCAAATTGAGAAGAGCAGCGCTTAAGCAGCTCCTTACCTTCTCAATGACGTTGGAACTGAATTTCTGAACCGATAGTGCGCAAACATTGCCAGCAAACTGCCGAATGACAGCGTCGCTGAAGCGGTTGTCGTTCAAATCAAGGATGTATTGAACCACCTGTCCTACATCAGCACGGCCGTGCTGCAAACACACTTCCAAAGAAATACTCACGTAGTTACCATAGGGATCCTGAACCAGAGTAAGAGCATTATACGTAATCTCGTTCACGAGTTGAATGCGTTGATGGTCTGACGCATGGTCAACGCATCGCTGGAGAACGCAACAACCATGGCGATGGGTGGCGACCTCGACACAGTTGGCCGCAACAGCATTGTAGATGAACTATGCGGCCATAAATCGCTGTGCCAAGAAATGTGTGGAGCGGCATACCTGATTGTCTTCGGGAGCCAGCTTGTTCAGGCATTTCTGAATGACGTGATTTCCGTTCAAGTCCTTGATGAGCACAACAACATGGAGGCTGAGTGCAACAATGATGGAATGAATCTGAGCATTGTATCGAAGATCAGCCTGCGTTGCTCCCCGTAAGTGTGATATGAGAGATGTTGATGAAATCAGACTTGCCTGCCTCCGAGTCGAGAGGAAGTCAATCATCTTCTGAACTGCACGAGTCCCATGCATGTTCAGAGAGATGTTGACTAGATCCTGCGCAACAGATTCACAAATCAAGCTACGCTGCTCATCCGTCGAGTACTCTAAGAGCTTTTGGCAAAGATAATTGCCAAAGGGATCTAGAGAGAGGGGGGGTCACAAGATATCAATGCTGATATTGCAAAAGTCCTACCAGTCATGAGGTCCGCGAAATGACTGAACGTCTCCCGGAAAATCATGTCGCGATGTTCAGGAACGCCCTCCTCCAGCTTCTTTTGCAAGTACCGGCATCCATGTTGATCCTTGCACATACCAGCGATTTCTCCCTGGAGATCTTCCAAGCGAGTACCGGCAAACCGATTAACTGGAGAATGAGGACATGGTTAGCACATAAGAGAAAACCGGAGGTGATCACATACATTCCCGATCTATGTCGCCACGCTTGTGCTTCGGCCCATGTAAGCCATTCATCTTGGCCTCTGCACCACCAGCGTGTCCCCGCCCAGGATTTCCAAGGCCATAACGGGAGCCATTGTGGTGATACAGCGCAGTGGAACCACTGGTGCCATTGTGAGGCGGACCACTGGGACTTACACCACCGCGACCACTGGACTCATAACCATATCCATTATAAGGATCGTTTTCGACTCCTCCACTAAGGGCGTACATAGGATCCATACCGTACTGCTGCTATCACATAAGAACGGGAGCGTAACCATGAAAATGAAATATACCTCTTCCAGGTTGTATGCCATCGAACTATTCTCATACTGTGATGGCGAAATTCTGGATAACGATGCCTGCAGTTCAGCCGCATTAATGATATTGTCATTGAGTTGGTGTGATGACTGAGACGAAACCCGGGAACTTAATGCATGGGTATCGGGCGTATGGGGAGTCGCAGGCGTCTTGAGGTGGGAAGTATTACCCGGAACACCAGCAAGAGGAGTAGCAGGCACAGAACGAGTGGTGACAGTGAGGTTATCATGCAAGTTGGGCGGGGAGCCGCGCCGCGAAGAAACGGCTTGACCATGGCTGTGACCTTGGGAATGCTGCTGGAGGAGGGGAGTGGCAGAAGCTGGGGCTGGACGGTCATCCGGCGAAGCAGAGAGTGTCAGGCTGGGATTCGTCACAGTCCTCCTGTCCGAACGAGAAGCAAGCCCATCAGGCCCACGAGGAACGCCAGTAAACTGGGGCCACTCCGACGACTTTTCCCGAGAATCCAGAGCTCGAAAATGAGATCGAGGTGAAGTTTGGGATATATGAGCAAGGTCCAACGCCGCCGACGATGTGGTTACCTTAAAGCCGTTGTCACTGGAGATGCATAAAGCCACATTTCTAAAGACATACCTTGTTGGAATATGAATTATGGTACTTGTCATCATCTGAAGTCGGAAGATTCCTCATGGCATCTGTAAAGAACATGGTCAAAAGTAGACAGATCAGAACAAAGAGTTTGCGAACTGTGCATTTCCTGATCCAGCTGCTCGTCCAACATCATGCCAGCATTGTATGTGCTTGCATACCGCGCACCCTGATCATCTCCATAGCGAGAGTTTCCCCTCACCAAGATAGAAGCCGAGACAGGACCTGGAGCCGGAGAGGCTCTATTCGAACGATCTCCAATTAACGATAAACCCTGGAGATGGCCTGCCAACTCTTCATCATGACTACTCGCCGATGTGCGACGGCTAGCAGGCATACTCTTCGCGCCAGCAGGGCGAGAAAAGCCTTGACCATTCGTAGCCCCACTGGTTGGCAAATCAGGAGAAAGATTGACCGAAGGGGCATACGTAACCGATTTCCTCTTGTCCGCCGCAGTTCCAACTGCCCTTGATAGCGACTCCGCATCAACTTGACCTCGACCTGCCCGTACACCACCGTGAGTCTCGCCATTCAGCGGGGCATTGATGCGAGGCGGGGTAGTTGGGGCTGAGACCGCCAAATGCTGTAACCCACTACTGCCATTAGGTGCATCAGACCCATACGGAATGGTAAGGAGCTCCTGGGCTTGCTGCTGCTCCAGCGCCCGCATTTGATCCTCGAACATTTTACGCTGGAGTAAACGTTGTCGCTCATGCTCAAGACGCTTGAGCTCTACGCGCTGTTGAATATAAGTTATTGCGCATTTGGCGGGAATAGAAATATAACACTTACAGCCGTCAAGTCGGGGATATTACTTCCTAACCTCGCAGCCTTGATATATGTTATAAATGTCCTGACGCAGACATCAAAGCAGTGAACAACATACGGAGTCAGCAAGGTCCAAGAAGGCGGGTGGACTTTGCTTCCTCTCCTGGGAAGCAGGATGGTGATTATTAGGACTAGAGTTCTCCGTAGTGGTATTCATCTTCAAGGTAACAAGTTTTTCCGGGAATGGTGAAGGACAGAAAGAGGTATAAGGTAAAGCAAAGCCTAGATTCACAAGGAATATCCTGTATATTGATGATATGGCGAGATATAATGGTAGAGTCACCATCAAGACTTACCTATAAGTTGATTTTGAGCCCGTCTAAAAGGACTGTTGTTACAATGCGGCTTGTAGGCTGATAGAAACGATGAGAAAAGAGAGAAAAAAGAGAGATTGACAACCGGCAGACCCTTTTAATACTCCAGTTTTGAGAAAGAAATGGGAGGGCGAATGGAGTAGAAGACTGAACGGATGGGCGAAATATATGGGGTCACTGAGAGCCGATACTCTTTGGGTCCAAACATCGGCAATGTCCCCTGACTTTACAACTCCGGTCAACCCTTGAAAATATTTTACCCTTTCACAATTCACTCCAACTCAACTTCTCGCGTACCCAGATACAATGGAACCATGGACTCTGACCAGCACCGTCGCTACAAAGTCGATACTAGTACTATATCGTGTCGACAA
>QLOJ01002108.1:0-23886 GCA_003313625.1 Tricholoma saponaceum | reverse complement strand
GCCCTTGCAGTTGCCTTCGATATACCAGGAGCAGATGTACTGAACACTTATGTCCTTTATGTGTACGTCTACTTCTCTGATGCCTTCCTCTTCTCGGCTGATATAGATCCTTAGGATCTATGGAATAACATATGGCTTCACCATTTGTGCGTATGGTTTCACGGCTTTTTGTTGCGATGACATTTATCCGGGTCGTTGCAGATTTTACGATCATTGACTGGGCATTTATGCAACGTCTTGTAAAGCGTCAGGATCACCTCTCCATAACCATTAAGCAACCCACTTATCATGATATAGGGCTCACCCGGCGTATTGATTTTAGTGGGTGTATCTAGGCTCATACATCTCATATACGTGTGTCACTCATTCATTCTGGAAGGCATCGATGTATTTTCCCCCCGGTAATGTGGACATATGGTGATCGCACGTTGTAACTTACGTCGTCTGTTAGGTTGGACGTTTCTTCTTCCTCCCTCCACACAAAGCGACGCATATGGCAGGAATCCATCACAACGTTATTACTTACTACTCCTGAGTGCGCAATTCCAGAGGGACAGAAAATGCTGTTTGCACAATCGCGTGACTCTGAATTTCCGCCGTATTTGTTGGACTTTCGCGGATCCCCTGGTGAGAGACATGTTGAAAATTTGAAGGTATGCATCCATACTCCCATGGCTTGGAGTTTCTTTATGCATGTCTATGCAGATCTTGAGAGATGTTGGTACACCAGCCTACAACAAAGCTGTCGGACTGGTATCAGACCGGAAAAACGCATCGTTCGAGCGCTTGGAAGATCAAATTTTGAACCATTTCATTGGGCCTGATTGCTATTGGAAGAATCCAGATACTTGTTCTGGCCCGGAGTGTTCGAACTTTTTCGGGAATGCATGGTGGATTCCGTTTCCGCCTACCCTTGTGAGAAATATTGTCTGCTTGAACTAAAAGCTCGCACTGAAAGGACCAAGGTCATACAATACGACTCTGGGCCCCTTGCTGTACTTAAAAATGCATCCGATTTCGAGGCTTACATCTCCCAGAATAATGACTGGGAAATTCAGCGATGGCGCCAAGTGAGGTTGTCGCTTCGAGCACTTGAAGGTCAAACGGTCATATGGCCATATGAACATGTTATGGTGAGTATTTATTCGTGGCCTTCCTAGCTACAATGCTTACCACCTTCGTCAGCCAATCGGTGATCGTTCAAGTTGGTGGCGGGCCAAAACTCGCTACAGCGCAAAGACATCGATTCATTACAGTTCTTGCATATTGCGCATCCAGCGTCGAGGGCACCTAGTATGGCAAGGCGTACAACTTGGTAGCGGCTTCAACGTCGAGCTCTGTTATACTAAGGAGATTATAATGGCTGGAGATGCCATTGGCCTAAACGATGATCATGATCTGACGGCCCCTCTTGCACGATTCCTAAAGACTAACCAGGCTCTCATCTCTGAAAAGCTGCGCTTTGTCGAAGAAACCCTTTCAAGCTATCGACGCTATTGTCATCAAGAGTGTCATCGGAAACGCCATGTTCTGTCTTATCGATTCTTATATCACGTCTACGACCGGCCTCGGTCCCCAGGTGGCCTTGCCGAAAGCTCGGTTCAGGCTGAACACGACCCTCGGGTCCATCGGCTAATGCTGGATAATGAGACTGTATTTGAGACTGCCTACAAAAGACTCGCTTATGTGTCGTTGTCAGAGGCTGCCACTTGGTGGTACATATTTTGGGTGCGATGAATATGCTTAATAGTTTTGCTGTTTGATAAATCTTTGAAATCTAGGATGACATTTGGAGGCGGAATTATGACACCGTCGTAGCCTTGGAACGGCATGCATCGGATTTCAATCCCCATTATCCTAGCTCTATCGCTTATACTCCTCTCCCTCGTGCCTCACTGGAGAGTTTTCTTGCACAAAGAGGTCTTTTCTCTAAAAATCACCTATCAACGGCCTTCTTCACTTCAGGATTTTTGAATAAGCTATATTTACGGCTAAACGATGCCGTTTTTCGTGCATCGAGTCGGGTGAGTAATTTCTTCTGAACCGGGGGTTGAACTCATAGGAGATGCAGGCCATCATGTTCCATATTGGAGATGGTCTAACGGAGCTGGAGATGGATCAGGTAGATGCTGAGACACAGGGCCAACCGTCAACGTTAGGCACGGGGGGTGGGACGGACCATGATGCTTCTTGGATTCCGCCTAGACCGGTTTATCGATGGGAAGGTCTTTTACAGGATCCTCCAGGCAGGGGGAAGAGAGGGAAGCGGAAATGGTTTGCAAAACTCGGAGCGTGGTTAGGTCTGACGCCGTTGTGGAGATCTGGACTGACGTCAAGCGGTATATCACTTGATGTAAGGCTCGAGAATGGTTGCTACGTGGTGATTGACGATGACGACGAGTCAAAGTGGGACTCTGGCCCCATTAGTACGATATGAAATATCTAAATGCGACTTTACGCGTGGGAATGGATCACTTGACCTAATTTGATGAAAAATACAAGAAAAATAAATTCTATCCGCCGCCGACAAGGAGCCACTCTGCCAATAATCAATCGACAAAGGATAATCGATACAGACTCAAAGATAGTCAATCTAATATATTATGTTTCCAAAGTCAAACGACCTTGATGCTCCACGAGTGGCACAGTGGGAAGACGGAGAGTTAGAGGGAAATGAACCTTCGCTTAAGCAATCTCAATTGGTGAGCAGGGTTCTTAACCTCCAATTGATGCACTAAAACTACCCCACAAGGGTGTCTTTCAAGATAGTATGTCCCCTTCTTCCCGCAGCGACCCGGAAAAGAGACGGAACATATGTGTAGATTTATCTGACCTGCCGCTTGGAATTCTACGACGAGCTCAACAATTTGTCTCTCAAGATAAAGCCAATTCGCAAGACTGTGATACAGGCGATGAAGATGAAAGTTCATATGACGGCTCCAAAAACAAGGAAATGTCAGAACGGGGCCGCAAACTGAGATCCACCATCGCAAAGCGTTTGAACAAACATGCGTAAGTTAGCCTTTCTCTACACTTCAATTATTAATGCTTTCGTATAAGACCAATGGAAATTACCTCGAAGAAGCCAGTTACGCGAAAGAGAGCTATCGTCGAGGTCGCGACAGTGGTATGTTGAACTTGATGTCAAGTCACAAGCAGGAGTTGACTTTGTCTGTGGAGCAATCTAGAGATCCGCGATTTCTTCCACTCGCTGGAGAATTTTCAGCGGAGAAGTTTCAAGCGCAATATGACTTTCTGGTAGATGCTCACAAGGTAGAACTCGAGACTTTGCAAGAAAATTTGAAACGCGCCCGGAAGTTACTTTCAACTTCTTCTCGGAACCTTTTTGATGAACGGGATCAAGAAGTAAAGAGGCTAGAGTTAGCAGTCAGAAGGGCTGGGAGTATGGTCAATAAGGATCGTAAAGACATGACTGAAAGGGAGGCTCTCCTCGAGTTGACGAGGGAGGAGAAAGAAAAAAGGAAGCAAGGAAAGAAACATTGGTGGTTGAAGGAATGTAAGTATTTTCCAACGCTACGTTTTTATTATTGTTTAACTGAGAGTCATGCAGCCGAGAAACGGGACGTGTTCGTACGGGCAAGGTATGAAGCGCTTGCAGCAGATGGTGGTAAACGAGCAGTAAAGAGAGCAATGGAAAAGAAACAGAAGAAAGTCGGCCAGAAGGAGAAGAAGTCGAGACCGTTCCCTAGAGGAGCTTTCAGCAGTATCGAAGAACGTCCTCGACAACGACTCACTGAAGGCGACACTAGAGAAGAAAGACAGCCATCTGGTAAGCGACGGAGAGTAGTTTAAGTTACTTATGTATCTGCGTACTACGTTTAATATGCATCGACATCATCACATTTTTACTCTCAGGTACGGTCATAATGAGCACTGCCAGTGCTTGACTTCATGGTAACGTCATGGCAATTCTCTGAAACTCGTCTTGCTTGCAGCCATGACTGACAGGGACCAGTCGCTGCCCATCTCTCTGCCTCAACCCAAACTACCCCAGGATGCTTCCGCCAACGAGAGATTAGATATATACAGAGGACGAACGTCGTCTGTAACGACAATCTCTCGTCCACCAAGTCCCGATGAAGACTTGTCGTCACAACTATCTTTATCAGATTCCATGCTCGGACGAGGGCGGCTTGGAGCACTTGCAGCGGTAGTGGAGCTAGCGATTACTCGGTGGGCAAGGAGAAACTCATCCGTCCGGTCTTCATCCTCATCCTCATCCTCAAATTCTGGCTCCTCTGCTGCGACGTCCCGATCTCAACGAGCTCGGCTTCGAAAACGGCGCTCGGGTGTAGGGGCTTTACAGACAGTTCAATCTGAATTGGACATTGCGGCTCGAATAAAATGGATGAAAGCTCGAGAGGAGCAAAGGCAAATACCACGGGAATTTACCCTATATATACCACCTTCACTTTCTCCTGCGCGACCTTTGCACGAATCAATGATACGACGGATCACTAGAACGACTTCTTTGTCGCTTGTTCTGGCTCAACTGGACTCGATATTGAAACCAACCCTCAAGCTTCGACGCACTCAACAGCAGAGCCGTGTATCCAAGGTCAAGGGTACCGTACATGTAGCATGCCGTGACCATACATTCATCGATTCTGCAACAACTACAGCTCGTTTTGCTTTTTCAGAACCCCTAATTTTACACCAAGGAGAGGCCCGAGCTGGTTCGCGCACAAGAATTCAGGAAAATACCACGGTAATCAACTCGGCCGCCCGTAAGCCGAAAGCTTGGTTCTTGGACGTAGCCTCACCGACCTGGGAAGATCTGCAAGCGATTGGCAAGGTGAGAGTTTGTATTCCATACAGGACGCACATCCAGCTCAGTTTTCTAGTTGCTTCACCTTCACCCTCTCACGTTGGAAGACATCTTACAACGTGACCCTCGGGAAAAGCTGGAACTTTTTCCAAAGCTTGGCTACTATTTTATCTCCTTCCAAGCTATCGAAAGTCAAGGCTCTAAAGAAACCCAAGAGAAAAACAACGTCATTGATGCTTTGAATGATGTTGATCAAGATGACGGATTCATTGGAGCAGCAAACGTATACATGGTTGTTTTCAAAGAAGGCATTTGCTCTGTAAGCAACGTCTTCATCAGCCATACATACATCTACTTATCTTCCGTAGTTCCACTTCAGGAACATATCAGGTATGTTCTGGAATACAAAATAACACAACCAGGCTTTCACGGCTCTTCAGAACACACCGATCGTGTTAGAAATCGGATCGTATTGTTAGAAGAAGCTATTAACATGTCTGCTGGTGTGTTATCATAATGCCACTCCGAATCCAGTGCTCTAACCAAGTCCTGGTTAGACTGGATTGCCCATGGCATTTTGGATTCGATCGTTGACTCTTTTTTTCCACTGTTGAAGGAGATCGAGAAGGAAGTAGTTGCCATCGATGATATGGTTTTTTTAGATTCAGATCTGGTGCCACCCATTCAAGTTGAAAACCAATGTGAGGTAGTAATATCGGAAAAGGCCAACACGATGCAAGACCTTCAAGCACCTGAAAAATCTGTAGCGCATACTGTCCCCGTTACCCCTTCCTCTTCACTCCGACCCACCGTCCCTAAGGTCTTCCGTCAATTTATGCGCACAGCCAGCAGGCTTTGGAAATTAATTGCAGCGGCTTTCATTGGATTGCAACCCACTGCCACTCAATTTACGTTACGGCGCATAGCAAGAACACGGAAATTAGTTACTTTGTTAACACGCTTGCTTGCGACAAAGTCGGAAGTAATCGCACAAATCAGAAAGCGACTTTTAACTTCGAGCCAATCCGGACTTGGAAATGGAACAAATAGGGATGATGATATTGAAGTATCAATATATTTGGGGGATGTGCAGGGTGTGTTGGTTCTAATGCATTTCAAATGTCGTTCGAGTAAACACTTATTTGCAAGCTGTTTAGATCATATATTGACATTGCAGCATTCCCTCGCCCATTATGAACGAATGCTCAGTCAATCTCATCCAGCCTATCTCTCACAATTGCGGACGAGAGCAGGTTTTGTGAGAGCCGGAGCTGATAAGGCTGCGATATATCTCACAATCGTCAGTTTAGCTGTCTTGTGTGTTCAACCTCTCATTGGTATTTATTCATCGCATATCCCTGGATATTTCAATACCAACTCTTGTTATTAGGACTTCTATCCCTTAACGTCACCGTTCCACAAACACCTGATTCCTTTCACGGTTTCGGGGTCGTGATTGTGCTCTGCAGCTTGATTCTCTGTGGTTATGCCTTCATTATTAGATGGTGGTGGATCAGGGCAAAACGACGACGTGGAGTAGTCCTTCAAAAGAGATAAGTTGAATAGGCTGGAATAATTCTACCTCAGCGAGATTAAGCTCGATGTAGATCATGCAGCAACTATCCCCCTATAGAACACCATCTGCCGGCTCTTTCACACCGAGCGTGCTGCGTGACAATAGTTGTTCCGTGTCTTCCAACTCTGCTTGCACTACTCAAAATCATTAATGACTTGAAATGCCTGCAATACACTGGGCATTCACCTTTTGACTGCAATAACACCTGTTTTTGCTCTAGCTCCTGGAACGTGGATTGTAATATGGACCTCTGATGCCGCAAAGTCTCGTCAGTGAGCATAAGGTGCTCTGATTCAGAGCGGATATGTTCCAAGCATTTCTCAACCTCTTGCTGGAGTTTTTCGAGACCAGCCATTTGCTCCACATAGATATCTCGAATCTCTTCCCATTTCCGACCTGAGGAGTGTCAACCTTGTAAACGATAACTGCATATGGAAGACTAACCAGATGCGTGCACATCGCTGACAACAGATGAATATTTTGACACTTGTTCTGCTAGGCCACCATCATCAGCCCAGGATACTGTCTTAACCAAGTCACCCAGGCTGGATTTCTTGATGCAACTCCTTCGTCTGCGGATTTCAGATCTCGGCATGCTAATCTCCTGCTTGGGAGGGGATTCACTCTCAGGCGGCGAATCCTTAGAATCTGAGTCGAAGGGATAAGGCGATATAAACTTCTGTGGATCAACCGACAAGTCATAACCCGTTTCTAGATTGCGTAAGCGTAATAGATGAGGCAAGGGAGGTGGTGAAGACGGTATAGCAACAGGGAGCGTAGGTCGCGTTGGTAATGATGCAGACCTCTCAGCTGGAAGTAGCAATCTCGATGACTGGGGCAAGGCTCGAGTCTTAGGATGTATAGGAGGTTGATTACTTTCATTCAACGGGGTAGACAACTGCGAATGTTGATTTGATGATGGCAATTTCATAATTTCTCTAGGAGAATGGATGTGTTCCATGCTCTGACTGGGGAGATAATGATCTCCAAGCACAGCGGGCCGAACAGGGGTTCGTCGCAAGAAGGCATTAGTACGTTTTTGCTGCTGTTGAAACCACCTCTCCATTGCATTGACTCGAAAGTCTGACGGAGCGATGATGGTTTGGAAAGTGAAGGGGTCACTAGGTTTCCTAGTTTTGGCTAGCTTATGACACTTGCGAATCATCCGGTCCTTGAGATGACGGATCTCCAAAATACGCTCCCATGAAAGAGCGGCCTTTTTCCTCAGTTCGAACACTTCAAATTTGAGAAGCTGTTCATACATAGATGCGGTTCCGGGAGGCAAGAGGACCTGAGAAGGAGGTTAGTGTCTGTTTTGCAATTGCGAGTTGCAATCCCACTTTCAACTGATTGGGAGTGTCGGTAGTCTGGATGTATCTCCATCCCTTGGGAGTCCTCGGATCATAGGCTTCGAGCTGACCTCTGACTGGGCTGGAACAAAAGGGGTCGAGGGGAGGAGAGCCGTCAAGTCTTGAGTGTTGGAGCATGACACGAAATGACAATGAACCAGTGATCAAAACATGTTAAAATTTCGACATTTTCACACACACGAGGCATGCAACCCAAATTCAGGAGGGTCAGTGACAAAGACTGCCTGTTGTGTCGCAAAAATATACGAATACTAGTGGAGTCCCGCCTGTATGCACATGCATATAACTAGAAGACGAGCTTGTCGATGCCGTAGATACAAGTATTCTGTTGTGTATAGTACTAGGTCATCGTGGGAAAGGACGTCTAACACTACCAGAAGCTCGCCAGAAGCTTATTTTAATTTCAATACTGCTTCATCTCATGTCCTCGTCCTTTGCTCGATATGATTCCTTTCTCATTAACAATGTCTCTACAATTTCATCCTTAGAATCTTCCTTGCGGTCCATAACATGGGTATTACCGGGCAGATTCAAGGACGCCGAGCTGGCGTCTGAAGCTCGTCAGTTGTTGCCGTAACCCAGTATGGTTCTTGTCTGACAATGCACGCTTCTCTTCTGCAGTTTCAGCGCTACTTAATGTGATGAGCATGTACCACGACACACTCCTCGCCAGAATTGTCAGAAACGATCGCAATTATCGCCCCCTTCTCCCGTCTTCACTTCACACTCGTTTCACAAAAGCCTGGTTGGAAAGAAGCCATATTTACAAATGGGCTGCTAGGATACTGGAGTTCATCAGATTCACCGAACTCGTAGTAGAAATGGGTCTTCGAAGAAACGCATCCTCGAAAACAAGATGGAGAACTGTCGTTTTGTTAGAAGTCATCAAGTAGCTGGTGTCAATTTTCTGTTCTCTGTATCTGCTCACATTCCTGTTATTCACAGAGCTATGCTCCGATTCCTCTTACTACGCATCACCCAGAGACCATTGTTGTCCCCTCCAATTCCCGAACGTGAATTTGATCCAACCACGCTTCCACCTTCAAGCCATGCATCCACGCCAACTCTTGCCCCATCATCTCCTTCTTCTTCACCCCCTGCAACTCCTGATCATCTCAGGAACAACCGTTCCCCTCTTCCGCCTCATCCCTTGCTTATGGCTTCACCTCAAATGCACGCCGATACGTCTGTCCAGGACTACCTGCTCCCAAAGGCAATGACAACGTCATCTGTGAAACTACCAGTGTCTCTCATTCCGACGTTATCTTCCTCTCGGGACTGGCTTGGAGAAATTATCTATATTCTAAGGCCTCTTGTATATGGTATGGGTCAAGATGATATCAAGATAGTAGTACTGACCTTCCTCAGTCTCTCTACTCGCCCTTGATCGGCGTTCCGAACGTCCCCTAGTCACACTGCTCGTCATGGAATTTGTCTCTAGGAATTTACGCAGAACTCCATCACCATCCGCTGTTCTTGAACGGTCGGAGTATGCAAGGCGAGATAGAGATATCTTATGGTACCTACTTAGGGGGTCCATCTGGGAAACATTTACTCGGTCAGCATACTTCCTTTCCGTTCATTTCCAATTTCTCATTCTTTCTCTCTAGCCCCAAATTAGAAGCCTTTGCTAACCGAACATCCCAAATGCCACTGCTTGGATTGTTTGGCGCATTTATACATGACTGGGTCCCATTGATCGATGAATATTATTATTGTACGTGAAACCTCTACTTTCGTAAATGCACTCTATTGACTCCGTTTTTAGATACATCTCCGTGAATGATAATTCTCTTTTTCTTGTGTTTTTTGGTTGCCTATTTGTGTACAACAAAGCAATGATCTTTATTGGCAATGGTTAGGCAATAAGTTGCGCGAAACCTCGGATTTAGTTATACACAAATTGGCATCCCTCCCACGAGAGTGATATTCGTTGATGGTCTCGTTTATTTCTTTCTATCCACCTCTTTGTAAGCTAAATCATTGTCCGATTTGCGTCGTGTTGTGATGACTCACGGCGAGCGAGGGGCGATACAGAGCGACTCCCTGCTCGTCCCAATGGTGAATGCTTTCTATTTAGCAGGTATCGAAGGAGCTAAAGCTGCTAGGTAAACCTACCAACAACAATAATCCGTCGATCTCAGGCTCATTCTAATAGAATGATGACTAGTGATGGGGTTGCAGTCAGGATTACGCATAAATTCGTGCTTGAAGGTCGATGGGTATATCCTTTTGATAACCAAGGACGGAACAGAGAAATATTTAGAACCCTGTCGTACCGTGACCCAGAAGGGAATGATGCATAGAGAAATCCTTCCAGAGTGGACTCGGCGGATGACCGTTCTGATTTCGGCGGAACCAGCTATTGTCGATCTTCTGCTGAAGGCACATCGCTGAGACAAGGTCTCACTGACTGACACAGGATGAATATTGCACCCGTTTGCCTTGTTTGACATATTTGAAAGCAATCTACTCAGTGCAAGCTTAGTGCCACCCATTTGTGCGTGTCTGCTGAACCATGTGCGGCTCTACAGGGGTTCATTGCAGATTGACAAATAACCCACCATCCACTAACAACGAAGCCCCGGTAATATACTTCGCCATATTGCTGGCAAGGAAGACAACAGGGCCAGATATATCGTCCGGGGCTATGACCAGGATTAGAACCTGGAAGCGGGTATACAATTGGCCAAAATTACCTCCAAGTCTGCCGAGAGCTGTTCGTTTAACCATAGACTGACATTTCTCGTCATTCGCGAGGTCTTCCTTGTTGATATCTGTGTGGACAGTTCCTGGAAGGATGGCATTTGCCCGTATATTGTATTTTCCAAGAGCAACTGCACAGCTTTGCATTAACGACAGAATTCCCGCCTTGGTTGGGGTGTAGTGACTGGCATTGGACTGTAGCCAAAACTTAGCGTATGGAATTGCACGACATACCACTGGTATTCGCCTCCCACGAGTGCAGAGATGGAGGAGATCCCTATTATGGATCCTCCTTGAGGGGATTGATTCTTCATTTGATTAGCAACCGCTGAGCAAATAACGTAAGTAAGAACAGCCCGAGCGCTTGGTTTCTGATTTCACCTTGTACAACGAAGAAAGATCCGTCGAGATTGACTTGACGAGTTCGTTCCCAAACGGCGTACGGCATAGTGAGAAACTCTGCAAAAGGGCATATGCCTGCGTTCGAAACAAGTACATCGATTCGCCCAAATGCCTTCGTGCCTGCTTCGACGATCTAGAATAAGCGCTTGTCAGCTGTACGTTCCACTAACAGCGCTGGTGCCAGTGGAATGAGTGGGACACACACATTAACAGAGGTCACAGGGTCAGCTATATCTCCAGCCACAACCACCACACGAACGTGACTCGTCTCAGTGACTTCACGTCGGAGATTTTGAATCTCACTCTCTGTTGCTTCATCACCAAAATAGTGAAGAATCAATGCAGATGCGCCATGCTTTACAAACTCGAGTGCACTGTCAAATGCCCAACCAAAAAATGAGCACAGCTAGGTTGAAGGGGATCATTTACTCGCCATGCTCGCCCAATGCCTCTGGAGGCACCCGTTATGCACACAACCTTATCCAAAACTAGAGCCATCAGGATATGGGACAATAGTACGCATATACATAGTCTCAGAGTGATATAGGATATGACCCGCTAGGTACAGGACTTCGGCACGATTTCCACCGGAAAATAGAACAAAACAGGACATGTGCTTCCCAGTCACTTCGAGTGGGCTGGCCCGGACCGACGAGACGTGCACATCGATGACCACCTGAACACCCTCATAACTTTTGCATCTATTTGGCGAATCTGACGGCTGAGAATAGAAAGCAGCTGCCTAGATAAAAGAGCTGTCAGTGAACTGTTCTTTTATTGCATCTTGATAGTTTACAATGTCTGCGAAGATGTAGGTGCCGCTGTTCTTTGCTCCAGTTGAGAATCTGAACTTAGAATCCTTTCGTAGCTACTATGACTCCGATGCTGATTTGGAGATTCTCAAGGACAAGCGGATCGTTTTCTTAGGGCTAGTTCATCATCAAATATGAAGGGCTTCGTCCTAATATCCAGTGCTACATCTAGCTTCGGAAATCAGGGCGCCGCACAGGCGCAGAACTTACGAGATAGCGGAATTCCCAACAGCAGCATCTTGATTGCCAACCGGGATGATTCATACGCTGCTGATGCAAGGTCGAAGGGGTTCATAGTTGAGCACGACTTTGGGAAAGCGGCTGCAGCTGCGGACGGTAGGGCTATTCGACTGACAAGAACACGGACTAATCGATTTATCAACCAGTTCTCTTCCTTCTGATCCCGGACCAAGTCCAGCCTCGAGTATTCAATGAACAGTTTGCCCCACGATTGAAAGAAAACATAGCAATTGTCATTGCCAGTGGTTACAACGTGTTTTTCAAGTTACTTAACTTCAAACCCAAACAAGATGTCGTTATGGTTGCTCCAAGGTATCTCCATCGCAATCTTTCACGACCAGACGCTTAAGCCTGACCCGGTATACAGAATGATTGGCTCGTCAGTCCGATCTTTATACGAGAAGGGCTGCGGTTTCCCTTGTTTTGTATCAGTGGAAGAAGATGGAACAGGCCAAGGCTTACCTATTGCACTCGCTATATCCCGTGCAATCGGTGCCACAAGAGCCGGCGCAATTGCTTCCTCTGCCAGGGAAGAAACTGCGATGGATTTGTTTGCAGGTAACTTCGGGCTATTTCATTATTTCGTATAACCATATAATCCTAACGCTCCTTTCAGAGCAAGCACTCTGGCCAAATATAATTATGCTCTTCAGGTAAGCAGGACTGGCCCCCGGAATGCCCCTAGCAAAGGAATCACAGTGCAAATGTAGGGAGGCCTTTAGCGTTCTGAAAGAGGTTGGCTGCTCTGACGAGGCTCTTTGCTATGAAATGTAAGCACACAACCACTATCTCGAGTTGAAACTTATGGACTCCAAGGTGGATGTCCAAGGAGCCCGCAGAAATTTTCGAGCGAGCCGCCGAGGATGGCTTCATTCAACAGGTAAGGACACATAAATCTAGAACTATTGAATGTAGCCTACTGACCATATGTAGTTAAAGCACCACTCGACGGTATCGCAGTTTGGACAGCTTAGTGGGGCATTGGCTCTCGATGGTAAGGCCGCTCGAGAACACTTCAAGTACATCTTGCACAACCAGGTATTTATCATTGAAATATCGTGTGGACCGTTTTACTGACACAATTCCTTGGGTATTCCTAGATCTTAAACGGAAAATTCTGCCAAGAGTTTAGCAAGATTGAGGATGCCCTTGAGAAGGACGGAGCTGACAACCCATTACATGAACTGTACCGAAAATCAGAAGCAACCGAACTTGGTCAGGCTGAGAAGCGGGTTCGAGCAAGACTTGCTGGTGCCAGTGGGATGTAGAGTATGTAGATATTTGTCAAAATACATGTCAATAACTGCGCTTGCAATGCCAAAGTCTTGTAAACAAACCGCCGTCATGTCTTCTCCCAACGGTAGAATGGATGTTGACAGATCACCGAACCCTAGGTCAGATTTATCCATATTCTTCTCTTCGGCTATACTTACATCTTGTTATAGGTCACGTAATCCGTCAACAGATACTCATCGTACCAAAAGATCGCATCGTTCTGCTTCACGAGAAAAAAGACGTCGTGACAAAGGGGATCATGAGGAAAGGCGCAGAAGAAGTCGCAGCAGAGACCGGTATCGTGACAGGGACCGTTCCAGGGGAGATAGAGATCGTGAGAGGGACAAAGACCGACGCCGTGAAAGAGATGGAGAAAGAGGACACCGCAGCGACAGGCCTCGTGCGACTGGCGACGGTCGGCATGGCCACCGAGAGCGCAACCGAGATCGTGAAGGCGTTCGAGAAAGAGACGATAGAGATAGAGACAGGGATCGCAGACGAAGAAGAGATGACATGGATGACTCTAGTGAAGTGGAAAGTCGCTCAAAGAGAAAAAGGCCAGAAGATACCGTTGACGAGATAGCTCCTCCGCCCTCCAGTATACCTCCGCCACCCCCCCGAGATAGTCCACGAACTGATCGTGGGGAGCGCTCTCTGGATCACAAAAATGGAGATCGACTTCCTAGATCACCTCTTGATCCGCGAGATGAATTTGATGACCCACTACGATATAGGAGGGAGAGGGATGTAACTCGCAGGGATAGTCGAAGGCCACCTGTTGATGAAGATACCGTCTCCATAGAACAGCGGCGAACAAAGAGTCCTGCACCTCCTATCAGGCATGTTTTTCATTTTTCTATGGACCAGTTTGAAGATGAATTCGTTATATTTGTAGGCGTGCTTCGCCGGTCTACGAAGCACCTCCCGAAGAGCCGTACAATCCTGACGAACCTAAGGAAGATGATTCAGAAGCGCGATCTGTCTTCGTTTCACAACTCGCTGCCCGTTTGACTGCTCGGGACTTGGGATACTTTTTTGAGGACAAACTTGGTGAAGGCACCGTTATGGATTCGAGGATCGTTACGGATAGATTGTCACGTCGCTCAAAGGGGTATGTGTCTTCTACTTGTGCTGTCTTTTCCCAGTTGATCGGCGTTCGACAGGATTGGTTATGTCGAGTTTCGCTCCATTGATCTCGTAGAAAAAGCCATTGCCTTGTCAGGAACTGTTGTAATGGGTCTCCCGATCATGGTTCAACTGACTGAATCAGAAAGGAACAAACTTCATCCAGGGGATGGGTAAGCTAGCGTTGCTCTGCTTAATTCAATCTAATCATAGCCTACTCAGGAACCTTAATCTCCCCCCCGGCGTCAGTGCACCTCATGGAGCAATGCAGTGGGCTATTTCATAGTACCTCTTGACTCGAAGCTGAACGGACTTCTATAGATTATACGTTGGATCATTGCACTTTAATCTTACCGAATCCGATATCAAACAGGTTTTCGAACCCTTCGGCGAACTTGAATTTGTTGATCTTCACAGAGATCCCATGACTGGACGAAGCAAAGGCTATGCTTTCGTGCAGTGAGTTACATCTTTCGAAAGCATATTCGATATCTAATTGCCGCTTAAGGTACAAGAGGGTGGAAGATGCAAGAATGGCACTGGAACAGATGGAAGGTTTTGAACTTGCTGGCCGTACAGTAAGCTTCGCTTTCAAACAACTGTCTACTTCACCTGTAACACTTTTTTCGTAGCTACGGGTGAACACAGTTCATGAGAAAGGAACTGCTAGATATACCCAACAAGACTCCCTAGATGAAGCTGGCGGTGAGTTTGAACTTCTTGGTCCATTCACGTCTCGTTATTCATTCATACTAGGTGGTAACTTGAACGCTGCATCACGTCAAGCGCTAATGCAGAAACTTGCTAGGATTGAACCTGCGCAGTCCAAACCTGAGCCAATGTGATGCGTCTTACTTTTTCCTCTTAAATTGACTTTAACACATCTCAAAAGTATGAAGCCCACTATTCCTCAAGCGATGCAATCACGCTCCGTACTTCTGAAAAATATGTTCGACCCAGAAGAGTAAGCATCCGCCTATCACGTATAATACTCTCTCTGCTAACAGGTCTGCCCAGGGAAACGGAGCGTGATTGGGACAAGGACCTCGCGGAGGACGTCAAAGGAGAATGCGAAGAAAAGTATGGCCCAGTTGAAGCCATTAAGGTCGAAAAAGAAACTCAGGTACCATAAGCCCTTATTCAAGAGGATTGACTCCCTGATTCTAGACAGGGTGAAATTTACATGAAATTCGATTCGGTCGACACCGCCAAAAAAGCAATCCAAGGTCTGAACGGCCGATGGTTCGGTGGGAAGCAAGTCTCCGCCGCTTTCATATCGGACGCAATCATGCAGGCACACCAGTAGCCATCCTTTATCCAGTCTATCGCGAGTGTATCAAGGCGGTGGTCCGCCACTGAACTTCAATCTCTGACCTAACAGATACAAAACAAGCTTCAATTATTCGTTCGATTGCGCTTCACTCTTTTCTTTTGGTGATCTTGATGTCTCAGCGTGTGCCGTGCAGATCTTGAACACCTCACTGCGGCAGGAAGGTCGAATTTGCAAGATGCACAGGCAGGTTCTATTGCACATATTCTTCGGACGTCTTTACACGTTCTCTATTCTCAAATAACTTCTCTCCACGTTAGATTATGACAAACGAGAATGAAATACGTTCGTTTGCCTGCATCATGGACATCCAACCCGTAAGATAGTTATTTGGGCTTGGGAAGTACTGGTTGTAGTCTCACTGTCGTACTGAAGTTGCTGATGGTTGATGCAGGATTTGTAGGTGTTTTGTTACTCCTAATTTGATTTTTTAACTACGTATCTGGTCCGCTAGTACATGTAACGGAACGACGGTGACTTTGGCCCTTCACCCAAGACTTGCGTGTCGATATCTGCAGCGGTGACGTTCACTCCTTGAAGCTTGTTCCTTCTACGATTTTCCATTCTCATGTAGATACCCATACTGTGGGGATAGTCAATTATATCTGTGTATGCAGAGGTCCGCAACTTACGACGAGACAAGGACCAAGCAAAAACCACCGAAGGCCGCTGTAATTTGAATATTCCATTGGTAAAGTACAAGTCCCATGCGACAAATACTCACCGGAAGTTGCCAGTGCTGGTAAAATAACGGTTATTACAGTGATGTAGCTTCATACCATGACATCTTACCTGGAATGTATTTGGGCTCGTCTCGAGCTCTGAAAACATTGGCCGAAATCAGTCCAGAGGAATTGGCCAAGGCCACTGCGGATTGGGTTTAGCAAGATCATATCTCCTAACTGCGAACTGACCCATGACAGCAGCTACAACAGCGCGTCTTGATTCACTGGGAGTGTTATTGGAGTACCTGCCAAGAGGTTAGCGCCTCTCCGACCGCCTTGTTGACCGTCCGCTTACCACGCGCTGACCAGCACAGAAGGCGCGAAGGCCTATTTCAGCATCAACGGAGTTCCATTCACAATTAAGTAGAACCCACCCCGACCGTCAGCAAAAAACAGGCGAAGTATGCGACGCCTCGCTGTTGTAGGGGGTTAATCGATCCAAGTACAATAAACCCAATCACAGCCGTAGCTAGCGGAATACATCTGTATTGTGTTCATAATTGTGCTTAAGATATTCAATCAACACTCACATGTGAATAGAGCGTTCACGGAAGTGATCTGAAGAGAAAGTCAGGGCAAGAAGTGCCAATGTTCCGACAATGTTGGGGGCAACTGTGTAGAGATTCGTTTTGACGGTAGAGTATCCGAGACTTGCCACTATCTGAGGAAGAAAATTGTTAACACTGGCCAGTGGGACACCAAATGACAGGCTAATGAGCCCCCATATCCTGCGGATTACTCAGCATTTTGTTCAGAAGGCTGATGAAGCGACAGAGACTTACCAATACAGGGGATCCTTGAATGGACGGAAGGCATCGCGAATGTTGAGCTTCTCGTCAACAGAGACGGAGGAGTCTGAGAGTATACGAGTCTTGGCAATGGATTTTTCACGATCGGTGAGTAACTTCCAAGTGGAAGGGGAGCGAGGAAGCCATAAAAAGGCGAAGATCGCAAAACTAATGGTACCCGCGCCTATTTCACCATCATGTGAAGAGGAATGTAGAATGTAGCCTTGCGTAACCTTACCTTCGATCCAAAACAAATATTGCCAGGCATGGTGCTTCGGGTTCTTGATTTGAAAAACACCAAACGCGATGAGGCCTTGATACACGAAAGGTTGACAAAAGTCCTTAATATCAATAACAAATGAACCAACCGGAGAATGCTCCAGATATGGAAGAAGCGGCTGCAGTATGACGTGATGAGTGCGAATATGAACATAAACAGGGTACGGTAATAATTCACCATAGAACAAGCCGACCCGAGATGCAAGCTCATTCCTCTTGTAGAAAGTTGATAGATAGAATACCTTTTCCTGATGTTAGATAAATTATAGGATGTCAGACGGTCAAACGTACGACACCAGGAAGCATAGCAGATTCAAAAATTCCCAAGAACCAACGTATAGCAAAGATTTCTGCTCGTAAGAGAAGCTCAAGCATTACAAAAAAGTGGCTTCAGTGGAAAGAGTCAACGTACGTGAGTAGTTCTTTGCTATTCCCGTGAAGAGAGACCTGTTCAGAAGCGTCCTTAGTATCTAAACTCTACGAGTAACGTGAAAACTATGAACATTGAACCCTGGCATCCAAACTTATCAGCAATAAAGCAACAGAGTGAAGGATGACTTACAAAGCCGACCATCATGATAGGTAACACCCGTGCAGCCGAAAATCGTTTCACTAGGAGGGAAATCGGAGTCCCGAACCTGAAGTTCCTCAGTTCAGCAACACATGAAGACAGGAGTATACAAATGACGACTTACAGACAGAAGGGAACCTCCACACCGATTTCAGGTAAGTTTCAAAGTTGAGTCGAAAGGAAGAAACAGTTCACATAAAATATCATGACCAAAAAGTAGTACTATAAGGCGATTGAGGAGATGTTCAGCTGATTCATTAAGTTTTTCACGATACCTGATTTCCGGTGAGATGAATATCCTACGACAATCAACAATATCAGTCCTACTTAGAAGCGAAAGTGACCAGAGCGATCCTACTTTGTCCCAGTGGTCCGTCTTTGCATTTCCAACATTACCTTTGTCCAGCGCATTGCACAGATACCTAAGGTGGAACGAGTCTAAATCCTTCCTTTCAATGCGCAAAATAGGACTCACCTAGAAAGATATCATGTTGAAGTAGTGATAGACGACAAGTAAAGGACATACATGAAAGTCAAAGGAGGTAGAATGTAGAAGTCGAATTTGCGAAGAAGGCGTCGTTCCTCTTTGGGTGAAATCGCGACTGCATCGTCTGTTGAGCCTGATTCTTCCTCATTCACTTTTTCCTTCGAATAAGTGGGGGTGGGGCTAGACTGCGGGTCGTGCATCGCCGTTAGAAGGGCGCTGGAGTTCAGACACGTTTCTGAGATTTCAGGATGGGCGCGTTTTTATAAAGATCAGCCGACTCGGACGCGTTATGGAACAACGTTATGGAATAAAGCGGCCCGGAGGAAACCAATGGCATGGATAACCGTAGTCGTGCACATGGTACAGACCGAAGAGGTCCATGTGGTGTTATTGGGTCATTGGGTACAAATTGATCACGAACAGATACTTGCACTGTACTACCTACCTTTGTCTGTTTCTTGCATACGACTTCGATTCGTTCCTCAGCGACTCACAAACTACTACCTGCAATTCTCCGCCAACGACTTTATCAACGTTGCGATGTCGTTAGAAAAAATCAATTCTCCTGACAACCCCGATGTCTCCCATATCCTATGTCAGTAACTGATCACCTTCCTCGTGACTACTGGTACTAACCCCAAGTGATGTTGTAGCACATGCAACAAAGGTCCCTGGCCTAATCTTCCTGAGTGGACAGACCCCAGTTGATAAGAATGGTGTTTTAGTCGAGGGTGGAGTTAAGGAACATACTGTAAGATCAAGCACTGGAACTATATTTCGCTCTAAATATTATCACAGGCTCAGTGCATCAACAACCTAGGCAACGTGTTGAAAGCCACAGGCTCATCATGGGAGAAAGTTGTGAAGGTCAATGTCTACCTGAAGAATATGGACGACTTCGCAGCTATGAATGAGGTTTATGGAAAGGTATTGTCACTGTATTTTAGGCATGGCATAAAGCCTTACACAGTCCAACAGCTGCTTCCCAGCCCGAAGCCTGCACGAACCTGCATTCAAGCAGCCAAACTTCCAAACGACGTCGATGTTGAGATAGAGGCCATTGCAACCACTTAGTAGGATTTTGACAAGGATATATGTAGATGATCGTGATATCATGATGTACCGAAATCTAAATAAGATATGAAAACTCCTGATTACATAATCCCAGCAGCGGAACATGTGAGCGTTGTGCTTGCCAAAGGAGAGAAATGATTTTCAGAGTTCAGGACTACTGAGGCCGTTCAGGAACTGGCAGTGGAGTTGAGGCACCAGAGGCACAGTAGTTTAACCCACAAAAGCGCTTGAACAATGAACCCGCTCTGCTTTTTGACTTTGTATACAGGCGGTCCGGAATGAATCCGGACCGCCTGTTAATCCGGGGAATGATAGGCTATTTAGTATATACTATAATCCATATTTGAAACGACGCACTGCTGCTCATCTATAACGACGACTTCGTCATTCCTTCTCCTCCATCCACGTAGCAACGCGGAGCCTCCTCCGATGCACGCACAGACGAAAACTCCATACCAACTGCTGGACCGACCTCGTAAGGCAGCCTTAGTCGAGGAGTTCGTAGGCAAGCCGATACATACTTTGAGGACACCTGCGATGATAATAGACCGCAAGTTGTTCGCGGAGAACTGTGCTGGAATGCATGAGAAGTCCAAGTCATGGGGCGCGGGCTTTCGCGCGCACGTTAAGACCCACAAGGTAAAGTGGAACATCGTTCTAAGACGTGTTATTGATTCGTGCAGACGACGGAAGGGACGAGGCTTCAGCTCATTTCAGTTGTAGATAAAACGCAGGCCGTTGTAGTGTCGACCCTTATGGAAGCTTGGGAGGTGGTGAGAGCAGGTCTCGTGGCTGATTCAACAGTCAAAGATGTCAGTATTAAAGCTCCTGGAGCAAAAATCTGCAATAACAATGTCTGCAGATCTTGTATGGACTTCCTGTTGCGATGAACAAAGTAGCAGACCTGTCGGCGTTGTGGGATAACGCAGCCGTTCACGGGGGCGTGGTACGACTGATGATTGACCATCCAGATCAAGTGCGCTTCTTAGAGAATTTTGAAAGCAACCGCGAGCACCCACGTCGGTGGTCCGTCTTCATCAAGATCGATGGTGGTCAACGGTAAGACCAAATCAGTCCTCGTTGAGATCAATATTCACATCTCCAGGCGCGCCGGCGTGGCCTTGTCTTCCACGTCTTTCAAAGAGTTGTTGTCTATCATCTTTACGTCTCCTGCCATATCGGTATATGGATTTTATGGACATGCTGGAAATTCCTACGCATCGAAGTCTTTGACCGAAGCATCCTCGTATCTATCTTCCGAAGTAGATTCTGTGAATTCGGCGGCAGCGGCAGCTCTGGATATGTTTTCTGGCTCTTCAGTCTTGCAAGCCCATCAACAACCATTTGTCTTATCCGTGGGATCGACACCAACCGCCCATGCAGCCAGTGCTGACACTAGAGTGTTGCTTTCCAAAGTGTTACATGGAGCTCTGGAATTGCATGCCGGTCTGTTTCAGCACATGATTGTAGCACGTTATGTTGATAATGTCCATAGGAAATTATCCTATGTTGGATCTGCAACAGCGACATACTAACCTGATCGACGAGGGACGTATTTCACAAAGAGTGATTGCGACTGTCTTGTCGCATTATCCTGGGAGAGGTGACGGGAGAGACGAGGCCATGATCGATGCAGGAGCAATTGCGTTCAGCAAAGACAGCGGACCGTCGGGTGGATTCGGTGACGTGATCGGCAAACCATGGCGACTAGTCAGGATCGCGCAAGAACATGGAGTTCTCCAGTTTACCGGACGTGAGGATGAAGAGTCTCAGTTAGCAGTGGGAAGCACGGTGGAGATTGTTGGTCAACACGCATGTTTGATTGCAGCGGTGAGACATAATCTTTTCAAGGGATGAGAGCTGTGTTCATCAAGGTTTGCAGGGCTATCCATGGTATTACATTGTAGATAAAGACATCAAAGAAGGGCAGCAGGTGGTAGACATTTGGGTTCCTTGGAAAGGGTGGTAGTACGGTAGATTATTCAAGTTGGTGATAGGTATAACTTGAATAACTTGAACTTGAAATTACGATGTGATCACGTGTGGAGTCCATCGTTCTCACTGCTGCCAGTGACAGTCGGCTTCTCCAACGTCAGTCACTTATAGAATGCCATTCAATGACTACGAAGCAGATGCGACGGAGTTGTTAGAAACTTATGGTGCGTATCTTTGTAACCGTTGGCTGTCACCACCCATTCTGACGGTTGAACAGACTTTCTAATGAAATACATCATTATTGGTTCGGCTGGCTCTTTTACCTTTGTAAATTGTCTAGCTGTAACACCTTCTTTGTATGCTGCAGGAGAAGCGGGAACCGGTAAATCATGTTTACTGCACCACTTCACGCACAATTCATGTGTGTGTCGTTCTTCTCATGTCACAGAATGACTGTTTACAACAGACACAGTCAAAGAACACTCTCAACATACGATCGGCGTGGAGTTCTCCAGTAGAACCGTCAGGTTAGGCGAGAAGAGGATCAAACTTCAGGTGAGCAGACAGTCTGGTATCACTGAGAATTGATGTCTGAGGCAGATGGCTAGCTTTGGGATACAGCAGGCCAAGAGCGGTTCAGGTTCACTCTTCGAATACAGCATTCTGCTATGATACCTTACAATTGCATCACAGATCCGTGACACGCAGTTATTATCGTGGTGCAGCTGGTGCCATTCTTGTTTATGACATTACAAAGTCGGTGGTTATCGTTCTTAAGGATACATACATTCATGGATCATATATGACAGTCGAGAGTCGTTCACAAACTTGTCTCGGTGGCTCGCTGACGCCAGGGCACTTGGGAGTCCGCACTTGGTAACTGTCCTTGTTGGTAACAAATCAGATCGAGAGGATGAACGAGAAGTCGAGTGGGCGGAGGCAAGCAAGTGGGCGGCAGAAAATGGTCTGTCCTCTCATCGTACCAACTGAATCCAACTCACAACTTTAAGATGTGCATTTTCTGGAAACATCTTCACTGACTGGCGACAACATTGAAGCACCCTTCCTTCTGACTGCCCGTGCCATTCTCCTTTCCATCGAATCTGGTGCGCTTGACCCAGAAAAAGCCGGCAGTGGGGTCAGCTATGGCGACCGGGCACTTCGGAGGGTCAGCAGCGCCAGTCGGCTTAGTTTCGGTAGTCTGAGTGGTGGTCGCAGGAAAGGGACTATCAGACTGAAAGGTTGGGTGCGCGGTGAGAAGTGCTGCTAACTTTCAGTACTACCTTATTCATAAACCTGCCGTGAGTTTCCCTAATGTTTGCAAAGTCAGCGCTCGAGCATTCGCTAGAACTTTTTCCATTACGACTGACATTTCGCACGTTGCTACGGACACCCAACATGTTTGTTTTGCCCTCGTCGCGCCTGATACATGCTCAATCCATACCCCCCTATTTGTTATACCAGCACATTCCATGTAAGCATCTCTCGTACAGATTTTTCCTCCCACGTTAATTACACCCAATCCGTTGTGCAGTTTACAGCCTGTATGGAAACTTCTTTGTCTATGGATAATTGTACTCCAGTGATACTTGAGCCTTGTGCTTCGTGGGACATGCGGTCATCACCTGATCAGGTCAATACACCCGGCGACCATCGTGCGGAATCGCTTGCCTAGTTCGTTTTCCAGTCTTCCGGACACTCATGTCTACAAGAATCTTGAGTTCGTTGCATACTTATGGCATCGACGACTCTGGGCGCAGGAAGCAATGTGCCACTGAATTCTTCACATGGCCCCGATTATCAACAGTATTGAAGCTTCGGGCAATTGGCGGTAGGACTTTGCCATCCATATGCGAGCCTGACACGAATCATATTTATCCATACGATGCAGATCAGCCGCTACACTGACCTCTTACAGTAGGCGATGAGGATTAAATAACCAAGGCGTGTCCTCCCATATGTACGTCGCCCCATTCGAGCTGCTCACACTTGTCCATTCACCCTATACCTCCAGTGTTGTTAGCCTCTGGGATCATACTAACGCCTCACCCACCGTAAAAACACTCACTATCTGATTCTGATTAAAGCTATTTCGTATTCAAGTTTACGAATATTTGCCACGTTCGTTCTTACTGAGGACTGATCATATTCCCTCTTACATATGTTCATCTAGAATGTCTCCTAGCTCTGAATCACCCAGCAAAACTCCCGCAGGCCACCCTGTAACTTCGTCTTCCACTGCTGCACAGACTGGTGGGAAAACCGAGACAACGGTGTCTACGAAACGCACTGAAGCTACATCCACTGCAAGTCAATCGTCTATATCCGTTGAAGCCTCCTCCACTACACCGAAAGTGCCATCGGTGTCGAGTTCCATCCCAACTTCTGGTCAGTCAGGTTCT
>QLOJ01002106.1:0-41559 GCA_003313625.1 Tricholoma saponaceum | reverse complement strand
ATCGTCGAAGTTCAGCCTGTACAAGGGCCCTAGTCTCCCGTAGCCAGACTTATAAATTTCGTGTCTTTTTTGGGGGGAGAGGAGGACGACACTCATATATACAAGGGCCCCACTCTACCGATAGATGGATTCTTGTCTGCTCGTGATTCTTATTGCTTCGGTTGACAAATTAAAATTTCTGGATGATGGAATGGGTGGGCTTGCATAAATCTTCGCTGCTCTTGAGAAATGGCTTGACGGTGCTTGAGGTTGAGGCTACGCTGACTGGTGAACAGGCGAACAAAACGCTGTCAATGTTATCTTGGGCATGATCTTGGGTATGTATGTATTAGGAATGTACCCATCCTGCGTCAATCAACATCAGGACGCGACTAGTTGATGATTTACAGTGAAAGGCGAGTCACAGAAAGAAGATCAAGAAACTGCTGCAATTTGGTGGAGTCCGCAGGGAGTCAGGGACATCGAGCCAAAACGAAATGGCCAGAGTTGCGTAACTGGTCAAAACCTTCACCATTCAATGGACTTGACTTTAAACTTGGCTTAGTCAATCCAAGTGACCCCATCGCGTAGGTTTCGCCTTGTCTTCGTGTTTTCCTTTTCTCAATCTCGTTTCTGTTTTATAGGCTATCATGATTTATATGTTGGGGTGTTTGTGTCCACTGTCGACTTCATCGGCCGCGCCGATACTTCAAGTTCACTCACGTGAGCTGGAGCGACTCGGACTTACAGCCAAATCGGTTCCAGCCCAGGAAACCGAGAAACAAGGTCCGACGCCGTCAGTTGCTGAAGTGCTCTTTATATATCTCTCTCCGTAGGCGTAAGTGAATAAGTACACAACCGTCCATGTCGAGGAGTGGTGAGTGTCTTGTTTGGGTACCCTTTGCAAGCTGCTTATTTATCATCGGTACAGCCAGGCATTCTCCATGGCCAGCACAGATAGCGTCCTCTTCAAAGATTCGAGATGTTAAGATCAGTCCAAATGGACGCCGTATCCTGTATCAAGTGCAGGAGTTCTACAAAGCTGACCATCCGCTCTCAGGACTATGGATCGCACAAATCGATGTACAGAACAGTGCACGACCTCTAACAAATGGGCTATTCAATGATAGGGCAGGAGTATTCCATCCAGACGGCAAGAATGTCGTGTTTCTGTCAGATAGGAATGACCAGGGAAAGTCTGCGCAGATCTATATTTTAGATCCCGACGGAGAAGGAGAATACCCAGAACCCATGCATATCACAGATTTCGGCAAGAAAGATGTTCAGAACTTCGCGATGTCGCCTGACGGACAGTACATTGCTTTCACAAGTGTGGATGAGACGGTTTCCGAAGAAGATCTCCGGAAGATCTCCGAGAAGGATGACGCCTGTGTGTTTGGAGAGAGCAGCAGATCCGTCAGATTGCGGGTTTATAGCTTCAGCATGAACACGATTTCCACCATCGAGGGAATACGAAAGGATCGTTATGTAGAAGCCTTTACTTGGAGTCCGGATAGCAAACAATTGCTATATCGCCTCCGCCGTGGTCAAGGTCCTGAGTATGCTGAGCAGGAAGTGACCTTGGAGAGGATTTCGGTCGGGGAGGGGTCTCTGGTGCCAGTTGTTCTAGAATCCTATCAACGCTCTCCAGAAGGCCAGAATATATGGTTACCTTCAGGACATATCGCATCCCTCCAAAGTTACGATCCAATAAATTCGCTTGATGCAAGGACTCTGTTCGCATACCAAATCGATGAACCTTCCACTTCGGGCAAGGTAGGAGACAACCCACACGGCTACGTTGGGTTGGGGATGGTTGGCCAATTTTACGATCGTCATGCACGAGCTTCGTGGCGGCAGGACGTCTGCGAACTGCAAAACATCTCTTTCGCGTCTCAGAAGTCAAGCGACGACGGACATAGATTGTATGGTGACACAGAAGATGCAGTACGCATCGTCAAAATTTCATCTGACAGCGAAGATTCGATGATCGCAGTCGAAGCATCCTCAGACGTTGGCACCCACATAGACGTTGTATCATTCGAAGGGAACACGATGAAAATGCTATTCACGCTCTTCCAAACACAAGAGGACGCCATATGGTTTGGTGCATGGGATGCCAGGAAGACGACGGATGGAAACGAAAACGTCTCCTATGTCTGTGCAGCTGTCCTCAGTTCTGGCATAAGGCACGAGCCCCCGAATGTGTGGGCGTACAGAGTGTCTGGCGAACAGCGAGAGATATCAAACAAGATAAAGCTCTCATCACATCTCCAGTGGTTAGCTGATGCTCCGGTCTTCAAGACGGAGGTGATGCGCTGGAAAGCAGCTGATGGGACGGAGCTGAGTGGTTTAGTTAGATATCCGCCAGGGTATGATGTCTCTCATGGGCGGCTGCCGACGGTGTTGTTCATCCATGGAGGTCCCTACCGGTGAGTCCAAACAACTTGTCTGCATCAGGCAAGGTTATATTTACATCCGTCGATGTACAGGCGTGACGTACCTGGTCAGTAGTTTCAATCGAAGTGTCGAGGTCCTGATCCTAATAATGAAATGATAGATTTCATGCCTTATTTCTGTAACTGGCGAGAGCTCTTCGCGTTATCTGGATATCTTGTCATCTCGCCTAACTATAGAGGTAGTAAGTACTACTGCTAGAGACTGGCTGGACAAAGGATGCTCACGAGGTCATGTATTAGGTCAGGGACGTGGACACAAATTTGCGAGTGCTGCCAATCAAGGTATCGGCGTCTATGATTGGCCGGATTGTGAAAGTATGGTTGATGAAGTAATCTGTAGCGGATTGGCAGATCCGGAGAGATTGGGTGTTGCAGGATGGAGTCATGGTTAGTTGACTTGAAAAACACTGTTCATCCACAAATGGTCGCTCTTTCAATGCAGGAGGATCGCTCACCGCATGGGGTGTTACGAAGACCAAAGATCGCTTCAAGGCAGCGGTCGTTGGTGCTGGCGTATCTGACTGGGAGGGGATGGTGGCGAATGCTTCTTCACCTGAACTAGAGGTCAGCAGATATGTATGCCATCACATGGAAGAAGCTTACCTGGATACATAAACCAAAGGGCGCAATCGGACAAAGGATCCCATGGGATTACGACATAGAAGAACGATCCCTTAGAAAGATGAGCCCTATACACTCTGTAGCAGGAGTGTCGACAGCAGTTCTAATTCTTCATGGCGAAAAAGATGAACGGGTACCTGTCGGCCAGGGAATTGGATTATGGAGGGGCTTGAAAAGGAAAGCCTCAGAGAGGGGTAAAGACGCAGCGCAATTGGTACTGTATCCCAGAGAACCTCATGGGTGAGCAGTCTATAGAGATTGAAGAGTGGTAACATTAACTTTTGAAAACGATAGATTTGTCGAGCGCAAACATGCAGAGGATGTCATGAAGCGAGTTCTGCTGTATTTCGAAACCTGGATTTGGGTACTTGATCCTAGAAGTGTGAGTGGAGGTAGAATACACGAATCCATACACACTGGAGGGCAGCAGTCAAGAACAAGGGAGCGGCAGTAAAGAATAGCATAACATACACACACTGACGCAGCCGATCGACGATCATGGTCATGACAGAGATTTCGGGCAAACAGAGTAGGCGAGTGATCTGAAGCCGAACCAGATAAGTTTGCCAGATGTCTCGAGGTACCCCTGATAACGACTCGCCGAAAGTCATTGCGTTCTGTCCTGTCCTTCGACCGGACCATCGTATTTGGTTCCGTAAACCACGACGATTGGATCCATTCGCGGGGTCCTCGGGGTTCCTGCCTTCCGAGTCTCGTTACGGAGTGGCGCAAACTTGGGGTCTGGGGCCCTGGTTGACTTGGAGGCCGAATTTGCATCTCTTTGTCCCAGCTTGGAAGCCTTTCAAAGAAGAAGTCAGTCAAGACATACACTACACCTTTCAAGTTTCCTCCATAATGAGACAGAACTCCAGAGATACTTAGTGCCCGCTCGTTGATCACCGACGGTGGTGTAGAGAGCGAAGCCAACAGCTTTCCCCGCACAGAAGAGCTGAGGAAGACACTCGTACAACAACCAGGCCGCAGGTACCCGTCCGGCAGATGCCCCACCAAGTTTCTCTCCAACGAAATGAGAAGCAATTGCAGGGATTCCGTTGCACGTTGTTCGATCACAGAAGAGTTGGTTGGCCTGGTTGCGAAGGGATGGATGTATCCCACATTGACACGTATGGCAAGTATAAAGAGGACGTCGTCAAGGTAATTGAGGTCTTCGGAATAGCTGTAAATAACGCGTTCTTCGTCGCCGTTGACGATGCAGAAGACCGGGAACGTGTGGGGAACGAGCTCTGAAAGAATGATGCACCCAATGGGGCACAAGAACACGGTCGGCTACCTCTTGAGCAAACTATGGACGCTGGTAACGCATCACTTGGGGAGGATTTTCAACTCCTGAGTTTGAACATGTACAGTAAGAGAAAGCTGAAAAGTAGGTGGTAGCGGTTAATATGATTGACAACAATAAAGCAGGTACAAGATCGTTCACAGCAATGCAAGACAGATACAATTGATCGCGATAATTATGCCAAAGACTCGTCTAGTCTTGCAAGATCCTCCTTCGCAGCAAGCAGCACATCCTTCTCACGTAGTCAGCGCCCACTTTAATCAGATGGACGATGAACCTACCGTTACAAGGGCCTGCCTTGCTTCATCTTTAATCTCTTTCCACCTCCTCTCATACGTCCTCAACAGCTCGTCATACTCGTCCCTCTGTCTACGGTCGCCACGCATGGCAGTTCGAATCACGGCCCGCAACACACATATTCCGGCCACCCACTCCACCTCATCTGCCTCCCACACTGCATCCCTCGCCATCATCTCCGAGAATGCACGCCCCATCGCATACGCGTACCCGCTGTTGTCCGCGTCGCCTGCGTGACCCATCCCGAGCATCCCAAGCTCAAGTGCTGCCGCGTGAATGCGCGCCCATTGAATGTGGTCCTTTCGCCGCTGGCGGTCCCCTGCTATCCGCTGCATCTCATCGGTGATGGACGAAGAGGATCCTGATTGCACACCGGTTGCAGAGGGCCGTGTTGGTGCATGCGGAACCCACATTGAAAACTTTCTTATTTGCATTTGGAGGGCACGAGGACCAGCTAGAGGGCCAGAGACGCCAGCATGGACAATGGAAGGGGGGAAGTATGTTGATGCATCGAGGAACCGGCGAAGGTAGGCATGTGGATCTTTGCTGAAAGGGTTTTGGGTCGAGTCTGTGGAGATGGCCTCGAAGAGCGCCTCTACGACGGGTGTGAGAGAAACAGGAGATGGGCAAGAGATAACAAAAGTTTGAATCATTCCGGTAAGAGTAGACGAATCAATGCCTTGTAGAAAGGCTTCTCGGAGGGTGGATTGGTTAACAATGGTCAGATTCAAGCCATGATTAACGGTGTGTAGTGTGGGCCTCGAGTGCAGGGGCGAGATAGTTGCATTATTCTGTAGTGCTGCATATTGAACAGAGGCAACACCCGACTGGGTCGTAGCCAATGTGTTCACCGGATTGGCACTTGGTTCATTGGCAGGATACGGATTAACGGGAGAGGTCACTGCAGCTACAGGACTCCATGCTGTTAGATCAGTCTGATGTGGGTTGGTCACAACGTCCCCTAAGGTTATGACCCAAAATTAAACAGATAATTCAAGCGACCGAGTGATACACATACCTTTCTCGGCAGACTTCTTTCCCGACCTTGGTCGACCGTCTAATTTCCTTCTAGTTCTTCCTACAGTATTCTTGAACCAATTATATATCTGCTGCCAGTGTGAATCCAAAGGCGTTAGAGTGGGCCTCGCGAAAGATAAAAAATATTCGCAACAAACCTCACGAAACCTGGACTCCGATTCCTCTACGCCAACGTACTCATCTGGTAGCCCGAAACGCGCAATGTAATCTGAAGCACGCTCTAATGCAAATTTTTTTGCATCACCCCTTATATGGCCTTGAGATCTTCGCTCGAACTCCGGGAGATTGCTTTGAGGATTAGATAGTCAGGAACGTGGAGTCAAATAAGAGAATCTAGGCTATAGAAAGATGCTACCTCTTCAGATATGTCAGCTGCTGGTCGGTGTAAGCTTTAGGAAGCCGAGGTTTGTGTACCCTAGGATCGCTTGACATTACCATTCACAACAGGTACCATCCAAGGTTTTCCATATTTACGGAAGTTGCCGCGGATTTCACGCTGTTACGCGACAAGGATCCGATTCATTTCACAAATTGGAATGACTGAATTGACAGGGATATGCAATCCCAAAGTGGGTCTGTGACTACATGCGATAATTAGGGTATAGATGATATGCATCGACATACAAACTACAAAATAAGGACTAGTTCGTTGGTTTTCTGTTAATTGCTAGCCACATCGGTGTGAAAAGCTGTAAGCAGTAGTCAGTATTCAAGACCCCATTAATCGAGAAACCTTGAAACACTGACCTTCATCTGGCCGCCCTTAACTAGCGCATCGCCAGCAACCTTTAATGATTCACCGACCTCAAATGTACCTTTTGGGAGGATACCAACAAATTCCATAATACGCATAAAATTATGGCTGACAAACTTCCCACTCCAACTCATCCGCCATACAGTCAAGTAATCCCAGAATGTCTGGGCCTTGAAGATATCACCCTCTAGCGGGTAATACCATGGTATTGGATCAGGTCGATCCGCCAAATCCTCCTCGAATTCGATCTGGAATCCAACCTTTTTGAGGGCTTCACGTGCCTGGCAAAGGGGTCGCATCTCAGGAATGCCGTTTCCGAGCTCAATCTGATGGGCGAGCGCCTTGTGTTCGGGAATGGAGGGGTCCCAGTCATCGGTCATGCACCATTCGTAGACGCCAAACTGAAAGGGGATGTGTTAAAATTTCTATGACGTTCATGAAAAAAACGTGGGAACTGACAACTCCGCCGGGCTTGAGAACCTTGAAGATCTCACCATACACACCCTCCCATGAAGGCGCATGAACAGTAGCTTCAATTGCATATACTGCAAACAATTGAATTACACGAAGAACATAAAGTAAAAAGTACCCACCAGCATCAAAATAATTCTCGCCAAACTGCTCCGTTAACTTCATGAAGTCACCCTTAACGAAAGTGACATTGTTCAGCCCAGCTTGCTCGGTATATTTCGTCGCTCTCTGAATCTGGAAGTCATTGTTATTTAGCCCGATAATTTGGGCGTCTGTGAATTGAGCGATTTCGCGAGCTGGGCCGCCGACACCACACCCGACGTCGAGGACGCGCGTGCCAGGCCGGATATTCATGTGTGAGGCAAGGAAGTGTTCATGCCTGGCAAGCGAAGCAAGGAAAGCTTCACCCTTGTAGAAACGCGAGAAGTGGAAAGATTTCGCCCAGCCAAACTCGTACAGTTGAGTTGCGCCATCATAATAGCCTGTGGGAAGTAAATGGGTTTAACCATTGGAAAAAGTACGAAGCAGTTATGTTTTTCAGGCTCACCGTTGATTACCTCAGCGTAGCTAGAGAGACGATTCTCCGTGTCAACTTCTTTCTCAGAGTTGGGGTCTTTCTGCCAAAACTTAGTGTAAGCCTCAATACGGCTACCAATACGACCGTCTTGAAGTTGTGGTGAATGTTCGATGGACATGGCAATATCTAGTTGCGGAGGAGTTAGGACACTACCCAAAAATCAAATCATAAGAAAAAGAGGAAAGGAATCAGAGACTTGAATGGCTCCCGAAGGAATCCACCCCATTGAGCAAGAATGCGCGTCGGTTGTATTATTTGCAGAATGTATTTTCATCAGGACATGACTAGAACGAGATGAAGACTCACAAAGTTGTTAGGAAGGAGGGGGAAGAGGAATGTAGAGAGAAAACGAGTGTGGTGCGATTTTATGGTGTAGTGAAGTTTGAGAAATCAGGTCACTTCGCGAATTTTTTACTCTCCCACGTGATCCTGGCAGCCAAGGGAAAACACGCCACTTTTAGTACGCCAGCTTGGGGTTCATGTGTACAAGCGTAGTACATGGTGTATACCATGATGAGTATACTTTTGGGGCAGATATCAATTGCAGATTTATCCTATCCGTTGAAGAAGTAGGAATGTCATCACGATCAATTCTTTAGACGCCCTGGTCACGCCTCCACATGAAGAACTTGTTTGGCTACACCGACGAATTCGCATCCTGTTTTCAAGTTTATGATAGAATGATTCCTAATGTTTGAATTCAAAAATCGTATCATACGGTCATGTTCAAAACAATAAACCAACGGCGAACACAACTAGTTTCGATTTCCAACACACGCATGACATAACATGCAAGTCTTCGCATGCTATGTACGCGATCTAGTAAGACAAAGCTTCAAATCCGTATTCCTCTGTCATGGACAAGTTAGAAGTTCGGTTTACAATGAATACTGTACATAACAATCACAGAACATTAGGTATAGGAGTAGAATTTTACACTGCTCGGAGGAGATCATAAAGCACTGAATAGAAAAAGACACAGATCCGTCACAAATCGTACACAACACGGCCGCCAACCCAAGGGTACGGGTAGTTGTGTTGATAGAAGTTCCTCACCGTCCGTCTAGCAGCAAGACGAGGAATAGTCGCGTACGACGCTCCCAGCTGTAGGAAATAGATTGTAAGTTCCAACTGGACGTAGGCAGGAGCGGCAGAAAGACATACAGCCACATGATGTTTCGAATCGAAGAAATCAGTCGAGTAGCTGGAAAGCGAATGTCAGCCCAGTGTTACTGAAATGGTAAGGAAAAACCAACCCGGTGAACAAATCTGTAGGTGACAGTCCCTCATGAGTATCAAATAGCGTGGATGTCCATTCCCAGACACCACCGTTGGAGCCTTTCCCAGAGTACTCCTCAAGTCCAGTAGTCGCCCTGTTACAGAATCATTAAAAACTGCCGTGCAAGACAAATGAAAGGTTACCACTGACGGGACAGGGTGCCAGTTTCGGAATCCAGAATTCGCACCACCTTCAAACCCAACATCATACGTATCTAAGAAAAGCCGGAGTTCAGGTTCGGTAGGTAGTCGCCCTCCTTTCGACTTCGCATACATCAGGAGATGATCGTACGACGTAAGCACAGGCCAATGCTGCGCGATATCCATTGAGACAGGCCCGTACATCGTTCGGACCTGGGAAGTAACCGAGTTTGTCAAAGTCGAACAAAGAAGCGTGAAGAATGAACATACCTTTATCTCACCCTCCTCCTCCACCCAACTGCCGGGCATCTCCAACTTCTCCGTACACCTAGCTTTCCAGAACATCTCAAAGTCGCGGTTGCTCACTGGGCGCCAATCCACGCGGAAAGCACCGACATCGACCTTCCGCTCTGGGCTCTCGTTGTCCCAGCCAAATACATGGCCATCAACGTCCTCCGCGATACCTTCAAGCTTGTCCTCGCCCTCGCAATCCTCATGACCGAGGGTAACGGTCACGGGTCCCAGGGTCGTTGTATTGTTCGAAGGGGTAGGAATGGTGTTCCACTGCTTTGCGAGCAGTTCCCATGGAGGGGACAGGAATCCTGGAGGAGGGAGGGTGCCCGATCCGGCACGCTGGATAAGCATGTATAGGAGAGTCTGTTATGGCCGTCACATTCAAGAAAAAGATGGAGGAAGCATGGAAGGTACCTCAACATGGAAGCCTTCGTGTTCGTGAGTCATGACAAGCGTTCTAGCGATGTTCCTTGTAAATAGTCGCTTTCCGGTACGCAACTCCCCATATAATTGCATTAGTCGAGCACGAACACGGTTACGGAAAGTAATAATAGACTCCAGCGTTGGCCAGTCTTCGTCTGCTTCGGGGACATCAGAATGGTTCTGAAAAAGATAGACAAGTTATGACGCTGTGTAAACGGACAGCAAACGAGATCAAACGAACGTGGCAATGGTCAGGATCGTCGACGTGAGGATCGATACCACGCTGTGATGACAACAGAAATTTGAAATTTTGCAAGGTTTGATATGTATAATTTTACCTCAAAGATGTTCCAGAAGTGCTTGGGCTCACTCGGTCCACCCCCAATTGCTTTATGGAGTAGCATGTCCAAGAACCTTACAAATGAAAACAAATGAAAAATTTAATCATCAACGTCATCAATGCAGACATCACTTACGTTGGAATGTGGCCGATGTAGAACAAGCATTTGTGGCGGAGATCAATAGGTTTTTGGTGGAGCATTTCTTGAGGGATCATCTTCAGTGTGATTAAATCCCAGGCAGACCACAGAGTGCGCCAATCCTCCAGGGTGGGTACATTTCCTTTTTTGTCACGGGTGGCACAGGTACTAAAGCCTGGAGTGTCAGAGAATTGAGGAAAGATGAAGGTGGGTTGTTCAAGGACGTAAAAAATGTAGTCCCCGTTGTCAACGGAAACAGAGACAACAGGTCGAAGAGAGGCTCGGGAGATCAGGAGAAGATGTTCGGCGATTCTTGGGTTAGTAGAAACAACCTATCAGTGATGGCAATAAGCAATTGAAAACAGATGATTGGGACTAGGCATCAACTTACACCGCAAGATTCCTGGTCATAGACTTTGTGTTCAGAAAAAGAGGAGATAAATAGTTCTAGTTGCGTTTGTCCATCGTGAGGAACGCTGTCTTTATCCCAACCAGCGAACTTCATGGCGGACTGCGTCTTCTCAGCAGGAAGGTAAAGTCCTAAGGATCCTCCCTGAGCATATCGCTCAAAGACAGCTTTCAAGGTATCCGCCTTAATCATTGGGACATAAACACAAGTCTTTGGATGATGCGAGGGGGAAATATCAATAAGGCTGGGACAGGACGACCCCACAGAAGATGGGGACCCAGATCGCGATTTTGAGAGGTCAAAAACTGAGTCCGAGGACGAATACGCTGAAGATGATAGGGTTGACATATGGACACGTTCGACGAAAATTTGTGGTATGGATAGAACTTTAGAACGGAAGCAGGCGGCTGGTGTGAGAACGGGAGTGTGCAAAACAAAAGGAATTTATATCCAAAGCCATAACCTAATAACACGTACAAAGTGTGAAGACCCGCCCCGGCATCATTCCAAAAACACCAGTTTGAACACCGCAGGCAACCCCAAACGTTACCACCTGGGGAAGGGCCAGCCACGATGTGTCAAATGATTTCATATTCGGAACAATCATCCAAGAAGCTTTAACAGATGCCATAGCTCCTGATTGGCTGACAACCGCGCATAGATTGGCTACCTCGGGAGCCCTTCCTGTCCCCATGAAATCCCCCGTAATAGCGGCGAATGTCAAACATCCTGGACCGCGACTTGAGACCCTTAAAAATTTGCCTGGTGGTGGAGCGATTTATCCGACGTGCCGGGGGGAGCCGAGGACCCGCCAAGCATTGACGACTCAAACGACACGTGATTCGAATGATCCAAGCGGAATCGCAGGACACATGAAGAGCATCAAGAAGCCCGTGAATACGACCAGCAGACTTCCAGCGTTTCATAAGTTTGACCCAAATCCTAGGAAGAAACCAACAAGTTGAGAGGGGTTTTGAACATTCCGGGACCTTACGAAGGGCTTTCGAAGTTCCCTGAAGAGTTCAAAACGTCGGAAAGCGGGGACTTCGACACATCCTGAGGCATACTGGCAGACTTGGGGTGGAAAGTTTCGGGAAACATATATTGCTCTTGTCCTCAGCTATTTCTACCCCTCTTCCAAACTCAGACGATTGCGTGCTATGGTGTGCTGAGCATCACGTGGTCTCTTGCAGCGAATTTTGATTTTTGGGTTCATTGTTCTGAATGTTCAACTTCAAACGACATATCAGCGCTAGCGCTAGCTCAAGCTACAGGCTGAATGTTACAGCAAACGCAAGACTTGGGGTAAATTCCTCCGAATGCGGGTTTCCTACAGAGAAGCAAACCACTTCCATGTGATTCACCTGGCACTGGACCTTCAAATTCTCGCTCATGCCATAATCCTGGATGTCCCAAGGCGTTCTAGAATTTCTTCCCTGTGACAATCAATGCACCGTTGACGATGCTTGTGCCGAATTTATTGCTCGGCCAACTTAGAGTCTAGATGACATTAAGGTCACACGACACGAATAGTATCTGATGGCATGTACTTTGGAAACTGCTCTCACTCCACTCCACTGGATCGGAAGTGCCGGGATTTCCTTAACCCCAAACTTATGCGTGGGCTTAGGTGAGTTCATGATTTTCCACTACGCAACCGCAAGACACATGTCATAGGGCTGCCCTGGGTATCGCTAAGTCCGTCGAACCGCGCTGATGATGATTACATTTCTGCATAAGTTTGAACTTCCTACGAACAAGTTGCAAACACTCTAGCTAAAATTTGAAAATTTGCGTAATGATGTATGCCTAACCTACTCAGTTCCCGGCAGGAATTCTTTCGACGTCACCAGATCGAGCGCCACGATACTATGTTTTACCCGATAGACCTTTCAGTCTTCTGGGATGACTCTATGCTCGGGGGTTTCACTTGTATGATTCCGGTATCTTCCAAAGACGACCGAAAGAATTCCGACGAAAGTTTCTGGAAGGCGGTTGGCCTCCCTTTTTATCAACCGATTTTTTAAATTGATGGACTACGTCAGAAGCTTCTCGTGGGTGTGACAACACCTGCTCGAAGGATTTCTCTTGCATAATGTGAACTATATTGCTAGTATCTGCTGCCTCACTGGGTTGAATGTACTATATCTGTCATCCGTTCTATTGCATGGAAGCAATTACTTTTCGGCCGGGATGGCACAAGATATATTTGTAACGGTACTTGTTAATATCTGGTAATTTTCGCCATGCAGTCTGGATTCTGGATTGTATGCCGCCTTGAGCTTCTCAGTGACGGAGTTGTTTGTTGCGCGACTTCTTGGCCATCGAACTCTTCCCGTTCGGTGGCTTCACATGGCTATACCAGACCTGAGTAACATGCTTAACCTGCAAAATGCCTATCATCAGGCGACTGACCAGCTGATCCGTGGTCTCGGACCAATAGCTCCAGTTACTGCTGGAGTGTGACAGTCTATATATAGATATCAACATGTTGGACGCAACGATAGAGTGTTGCAGTACTTTCACCTCCACAGGATATCCTACATGCCACGAACATAGTGTCGAGAATCTGGTCGAATAATGTAAGTATACCCTCGAAACTGATGCTACTTACTACGATCAGATCCAAAAATACTTAGGACCCTATTGACTATAGCAAATGGAGTTATGCCTCCTGTCAGAGTCGACTCGGAACTACTGCTTCTTGAACCGGGGCACCAAGGCTTCTTTCCTTCTCTTGCATATGTTTTACGGTATCGGCCGCGAATAATTAGAGATGATCACGAGGACAATTTCCGACTTACTCTTCCAGGTGGGAGAACCAGACATCAGATATACGTTGGTGAGTCAAATAACGTCTGGGCGTGGAATCTGAGAAAGCGCTTCTTATCGGGTTGTTCCCTTGTTTCCTCATTCACGACCGCCCAAACAAAACGGGACTCGAAAATGACTAACGAACTGAATGAAAAGCTCGAGGCCACCTCAGAATTAGATTCTCAGCCCACCGACCCTGAGAGGATCATCGAGGAGCGGAGGCTGGTCCGGAAGCTGGATAATCGGATCCTACCCATTACTTGCCTGCTATATCTATTTGCCTGTCAGTCCAGCGGTTTATCGCGCAAAAGAATGCTCATCCTTTCTTTCTAGACCTTGATCGCACGAATTTGGGCAATGCACGACTGCAAGGACTGCCAGAGGATATCCTTGGAGGCGACGCAAGTGGCCGGCTGTTTGACTGGATCAATTCTGCCTTCTTTTTCTCATATGTAAGTTGGTCCATGATCGTTATCCTTCCATACTAAAGTCTTCACGTTAGATCCTTTGCCAAATTCCGGCCAGCGTCACTTCGAAGCTCTTTCCCCCACGCGTATGGATGGCTTGTGCGGCTGCTGGCTGGGGGCTTACTTCTACCTTGATGGTAAGGTGGCATGAAACAATCTCATCGTTTATGACTCTGATCATTGCCCAGTCAACGAGTTTTAACTTCGGTGGTTTATTCGTGGCACGGGTGTTTTTGGGTGTTTTTGAAGCCGGATTCGGTCCAGCGATTCCATTGTATTTCTGTATGTCGGTCTTTTCCAACTCTGATATGTATAACAAGTCACATTCGCAGCGTTCTTTTACACTAAGGCTGAAATGGGTCTTCGAGTCAGTGTTGACCCTGCCGTAATGTCAAATTTTCCTTACTAATCCTTTTGTAGATGGCATATTGGTTTGGTTTTGCGGCGGTTGCTGGCGCATTTGGTGGCCTTGTTGCATTCGGGGTTCAGCATATTCATTCTTCGATATCAAATTGGAAGCTGTTGTTCATCATTGAAGTGAGGGGACCCTGATGTATCCAAACAGGCCCAAGCACTGAACCATTTCTCAGGGCATACCAGCAGTCTTACTGGGAGTTTTGACTCTATTCTTACTCCCGAACCGCCCGGAATCGACGGCCTTTCTCACTGAGCGTGAACGTGAGATCGCCATAGATAGAATGAATCGGTCTACTAGTGGTGATATAGGTGCTGTTGTACAAAAAGGTAGATCCTCCGTCCGACGTAATGGATAGCTCACAAACATTTTAACTTTTCTAGCACATATAATTATGGCCCTGCGTGATTGGAGGGCAAGTAGTTGCAGGTTGGCTGAATAGATTTTGCACTGACACCGTTTCCACCAGATTTATACTGGAGGCGTCATCTATTTTGGGTTGAACTGTGCTTTAGCCTCCATCTCCGCGTTTTTGCCAACTATTATTAAGACCTTCGGTCACAGTAAGTATGATTTTGAATTTGGTCATGGTGAGGGTCTGACAATAATACTATACAGCGAACGCCGTGGCTCAACTATACACTGTTCCACCATATGCCGTTGCTGCCGTTGTTCTTTGTATGTTCTCCTACACTTCAGATAGACTACAAAGTCGAGGAATATTTGTGGCTATCTCTTGCATCATTGGGGCAATTGGATACTTGTAAGCCCTCATTTCTCGAAGTATTCTCGGCAGCTGATTGGAGCACTTCAGAGTATTACTTACTGTGCATACAAATAATCACGCTCGGTATTTTGCAACGTTTTGTATTACAAGTGGAACCTATACGAGCATTGGTATTATCATCGCATGGTGTATGTCTTAATTCATCGGCTCCGTAACGTCTTTAATATTTTCACCACTTAGTTGCACACAATCTCGGATCAGAGACGAAGAGAGCGACTGGGATTCCTATGTTCATGGCCATAGGGCAGTGCGGGAGTATCCTCGGATCCCATATTTACCTAAAGCTTGAGGGGCCACGTTATATGTAAGCGTCCTCACTTTAACCATCCAATTTTATTTATTTACTTGATCACTCCACAGCAAAGGATTTGCGGGTAGGTTTTCCAGGCCATGATATCGTCTTCGTGGCTGATCCGTAATACGTTAGTCTCGATGGCCCTTGAGCTCCTTGGAGCCATTTGCGCTGTTATTCTTACGGTGACCTCCTTTGAGTTTCTGTTGTGATCATTCTTCTCATCACAAGCAGATATCTTATCGGAGGGATAATGCCCGACGTGATAGGCTGTACGGAGAGACTACTCCGGACACCAAGGTTGATACCCATGAGTTAGCGGACAAAGTACGTGAATTACAATAACGAGAGTAAAAACTGACAATATTTTGCAGGCGACCAATTTCAGATATGTTGTGTGAGGATGGAATTCACGGTCCTGCCCGCTTCAGAGTCGCAACCCTGTATAACTTTTTGGATGGATTTCACGCCTGGCATACGCATGTTCACAACGACACTTGACGACGACAGTTAAGACTTCCGAGCTTTTGGACTCTTGTTTATAATAGCAGTAATATAAATCTTTTGGCCGTTATATAGTATGTTCGTTTCAGGCGTCTAGTGTACGGGCTCGTTATCGACTCTATCAGTCCGTTAGGAATCCAGGACCAGACTGAAGTAACGTTAACCTATTCTTTGCAGTATTGATCCCGCTTCGTCGTTCGAAGAAGCGAGTCATCTTATACACAAACAGAGCTCAGATTCCTTGCTATAATTATGGACTGAAATATGATATCAATGCTGCCAAATGTACGAATTAGACCACTTCCAGCTTATTTCTGTTAAGGCTTGCTATCATCTTATCTGAAAACCCAAGGTGCGCCTTGACAAGTGACGGGGGTGTCAATGCAAGCCACTGTGCTAAAGAGATATCCTGGAACAAGCCTGAGAAGCATCAGACGAACGAGGTTAATGGGATCCAGGTAACACTCCATAAACACGTGCCTGATGCGAAAACCTCAAGAAATATAAGCGTCGTATTTCCTGTGTTCTCCACATAATGTCCTACAAAGCTGTGGTGAGCAACCGTATTCAAATGTCAAGCATTGAGAACACACCGAACGACGGAGGAACGTAACCAACATCACCAGCCTTGATGGAAAATATAGCAAGAAAGCATGGCGCACGGGAGGAAGGTCTTACTATGAAATCAAAAGTTTGGGCATTGGCTGACGACGCAAACACCGTCATACGTGCTTGGCCAGAGCTGTTTTGCAGATAAGTTAGAGTTGAATGTCCAGAACGGTTCACTTGCATGAAAAAACTCCACTCTGGTTGAGTTGGATGCCACTATTGGATCCAATTATTGCGATTCATGAAAGATATCAATGGTACTCGCATGTAGTTCCCTGAAAAAATATGAGCGACGAAATGTCACTTGAAAGGACTGTGTACCTCATGCCTCCGACCTCCACTTCCACCTCAACGGCGCTTACTTTTTCAGCCACCTTAAAAGTTCTAGAATCAACTACCTTCACACTCCCTCCAGGCGTTTTCGTTACATTGATTTTGGAGAGGAGAAATATATACGGATTTGGAGTGTTGTTAGGAATTACCTTGTCCTTGTCGACATCCATCGGTGGCGGTGATGCTGACACACGGTATGGATGACCTGAATGAATGAGTAGGGAGAGTTCAAGAACTTACAAGGAAATATATATAGCTCCCTTTCAGGAATATGTTCGAAAATACTCAAATCCTGGACACCGAAGTTTTTTGCTAAAACCTCTTTGGGAATATGTGAAAGCCAATCGGTAAGAAGAAATGTGGCATCCTCTGAAAAAGCACCAGAGTCGAAAACAAGGATGAACTCAGCGCCGTCTTTCGTTGTGTTCTTTGCTTGGATGGAATGCGGATTACCAGCAGGGAAGTACCACAAGTCTCCTTTGCTCTGAGAAAAGTCATCACTGTATAACATAAGAACTAACGGGTGTACAATTACTTACCACATCTCCAACAAACACTTGACCTTCGGGTGTCACCGTGCTGATCCTGACATCGCCCTGAGGATGATTGATAAGTACTGATGAAGAAAAGCAATTATAACTTACTTTCAACATGTAAGCCCACTATGAAGGAATCGTCATCGATGTGGACCGGAACTGGAGGGTAAGACACGAACCTCAGCAGTATTGTGCCAGTGCATTTCGCTATCGGACATCGATAAGTGGTTGTTACGCTGCTTAAAACATGGTCAGTTCACCCACCGGATTGCTCCCGCATTGAGACGCATGTTGACTCCTGGAAGCAAAAGGACGGTCAGTAATTTGGGATAAGTAGTGGAGGAAACACATCACCTGCCAAAGCAGTTGCAATGGGCAATGCACCGACTATCCATGCGTAAGGATGCATCCCGATATGATGAGATGCATCGGCGTACTATTTTGTTCACGAGCCCAGCCACCTGTGCTTATCCGACTATGACTAAGTGAGAACGGCCACTTCACGTTGGGAACCTGGCCATGGTCTGTCTTCGGAGGGGAAAATATGTCTGGGTTTTGCTGCTCCAAGGCAGAGTTCTGGGGACCGAGGATAGTAGCACCTAGAGCTCCTCGAAATGGCTGAGAAATTATTTCAGAATCAGCATTCCGAAGTCGGGAATTTGCGTCGTTGGTGGTTGGGTTGATAGGAGAGGTCGAAGGGAAGGTAAATGCCGGTGCAGGAGCGGCATACCATCCTTGCACTAGAAGATTGACCACCGTTAATACAAGCATGCGGGAGTGTAACATGATGGGCGCAATGGAAATGGAATGCTCCTGATGCCCTTTATTTAAGTCGTTTGGAGTTGTGATAAGTATTTTGGGATCGACATCTCACTTCCCGAGATCCTGATGGCAAGGCTCTTTCCATTCTTTCCTTTCGCAAGAAGAGTGTGGTGCTTCAAGTGCTAGCACCAAATCGGAGCGGAGATCCTTTCGTTGATAAATTGGCCAGTTGGCCGCCCCTATGAATGGACAGACGGCGAATCAACCTCCCATTAACAAGGATTTTATATTTTTGATACTGTGTGACTAGGCATCAATGCTTTAGCATCCGTAATCAGAAGTCCTCAGTCGAATTTAATATTGGCGTGGGTAGCTGTAGCCCCGAGTCGGAAGACATTCATCTGTTGCGATAGCAGAGAGACCATATATGTAGACTGAGACTCGTGTTGAACGTTGAACTTCTTTCTGATTCTGAGGCGACAGTTGCATGACGCATCGCGATCACGTGCCTTCGGTACGTGACGAGAAGTTCAAATTCGCGACTTGACACTTGAATCTCAAGCTTGTTCGTTTCAGCCTTCCTAACAACGTCCTAACCACTATCGTACTCACCGCACCCTGTATATTTCCTCCAAAATGTCAACTGAACACGATGTTTTCACTGATAACGAGCCCGTTATCGTGGACTGCGATGTCCTCGAGGCTGCAAAGGAAAATGTTCAGCCTCTCGCCTCTGGCCGCCGCGTCACCGCGCTTTCCACCATTCTATCTACACCACATGCCAAGAGGGAGGCGAAGCTCTCAGCTTCTCGAAACCGACTTCGCATAAACGTCGAACTGGCGCTGGATGACGAAGATGGTGACCCGCTAGATGCCTACTGCCGGTTGGTGTACTGGACGGTTGAAAACTACCCTCAGGGCCCAAGTGTAGAGTCTGGGCTTATAGAACTTCTGGAGGAGTCCACCAGAGTCTTAAAAGACGATGGGGGTGGCATCTGGCGGGGAGAATTGAAATATCTTAAGCTATGGCTACTTTATGCCAGCTTCGTGGAGAAGCCGACTATCATATACAAATTCCTGATCGCCAATGAAATAGGTACAAATTTTGCGTTGCTCTATGAAGAATATGCGGCAGTCCTGGAACGGGACGGACGGTAAGCAGTCCATATCAACCTCCCCTCCTAACAGACTAACTCATTCTGATGCAGGCGAAAAGATGCTGATGAGACATATACACTCGGTATCGCAAGGAGAGCATCACCCCTGGAGCATCTACAGGCTAGGCACAGTGAATTCCAGAAACGCATGATGTCCAATATCCTTCCTGCCCACAGTCCTATTGTGGCCCCTGTGCCTCCGAGGCCTGTGCTTGCGACATCCGCACTGGCTTCATCGTCCGGCACCACCTCTTCATTGCGTCATGACCCCACTGCTTCCTCGGCCGCTCGTCCGGCTGCCAACGCCCGTCTCCAGGTTTTCATGGACCCTACAGGTTCCGAGTCTTCAGAGATAGCGGATACATCCCCAAACGCTTGGACTGATCTTGGCACACGTAAAACGAGGATCAAAGAGAATGTTCCCGAGGTGAAGAAGCTTGGCGGGACAACATTAAAACAGGCTGGGCGATCAAAAAGGGTCGCCTCTGGCTCTGGCTCTTCATCTTCCACATCTGGTGGGGCCTCGAGCTCCAAAATTATTCCTTATCGCGATACAGCCCCTGCGGATATGGCACCTCCACCTGTGCCTGCGGCGAAAAGGGGGCAGGACGCAGTGCCGAGGACACCCACGAAATCCCAGATCACACCATTTGTGGATGGTGTGGAAAGCGCCGAGTTAGGGGATGTCCCATCTACACCCATGTTCACGCCATTCCGTGATGAGGTGAGCATGCTGCTCTTCTGTCCCTTAGGTACGGAATACTGATGTTCCGTGTCCAGGTAACTTCTACGCCAACAGATACCGCGGCGCCAGTCCCAGAATCCGTTATGAAAGTCAAAAAGGCTGGAATGAAGGCGCCAATGCTCGCCTCGGAAGCAGAGGCTTTGCGAAAACATCCTTTGAAGAATTATGCTGAAGGGAGTAATGAAGACGGCGCTTGAACGCATGTAAACTTACCTGAGGCTTTTCATAATTAATACTTGTTTTTTTTTTCGAGAGAGAAAGACTACAGGTAATCACACTTGTCGCAAAGGAACGAAAGCTGAATCTGTATCACTGTATCACATGCGCTACCCCTTCGCAATGGTTTCTAGCGCAGCTGTCTTCTCACCGGATGTCCCCAACACCTTCCAGAACAATAACGGCAAAAACGGTCGATGATTCCGCGGAGGTACTAATCATCCAATTGAGTAATGGAGGCTCCACTACCTGGTCATTCAGAGTGAGGCAGGTGCCTTTAATTTCTGATGGTCTGCTTACTTCCTGTCTAGAAGTCCAAAGCCTCTCAGGCACCTCTCACTTTTCACCAGTAGAAAGCCGCGGTCACCAGAATTCTCGTTCGCTATGGTGTGTTCCACAGAAAAGTCAGACCTACAGGCCTTATCACAGGAGACTGTACAAAAGCCTTCGAAGTTGTTAAGAGATCCCCATTGTTCGATCCACCCCTCGTCTTATACACACGCTCAGGCTGAACGCAATGCAGCACTGTCGCATTTTCTTCCTTGTCTTCATGATCATGTTCTTCGTGTCCCTTGCTGCTTGTGCGCCCATTACGCGCCCAACATCCAGTTCAAGTACTACACCGGAATGGCATATGGATGCTGTGGCTGGAGTCGAGATAACAAACACGACTCCCTCCGACAATACGTTTTTCGCTTTGTGGCGGCCAGACATTCGAGATCTATCGAATTCCGTGAAGCAAATTCCTTGGTAAGTACTGGTTATGTTATCACGCGGAAGGCCCACCAACTGATTCGTATGGATAGCTTGATTTCTGCCACGGCCCTTACGCTGAGAGACTATGTATTGGATTTAATCAGCATTCCTAGTAAACGGTCAGCATATCTTTCAGGGTGGGGGCATTTGTCGCTGACAATACACACCTTCAGACATCCTTTCAAGGCTCACCGCCGCACTATGCGCCGGTACAGCAGCCGTCATCCAGTAGGTTTGGCACCACCTCTGAACTAGAGTGGATCTGACCGTTCATCAGTAAACGTGTTGGGCTAGAAGAGAATTCTCCGCTGAGTCTTCCTAGATGTCATCCAAAGGTAAACCAAACTACTTGTCGTTGAGGGTGCTTCTTCCTAACCAGCCTCTCTTAGATGCCCCTTGCCATAGAACAAGAATCAGCCGAGAAACCCACCCATCGGAGTGATCCAGTATATCTGGCTAGACGTAGGCCACGCGAACACCACAGCCACAATCCACGACGACACCTTGAATTTGATAGAAGATGGCAGGGCACTGCGGTTATCAGAATCAACGGAGAAGCAATAACACTTTGAGTGATTTGTACATATACGTTGTATGTCACCTGCCAGCGTTGTTTGGGTGCCCATAATATAAAGTTATGTAAGCGACAAGTTTTTTGTGGTAATTAGCTTGGTTTCTTTTGGCAGCAACATCCAGTGGCCAGGAGGCTTCAAGATCCAATTGGAACTGGATTCTTAACGTTTTCTTTTCTGTCGTTCCTATAACGTCTCTCTTAGTTCTAACCGTCTCTCGATAATCAAGATGGATCCAGGCTACAGCCCTCCACCTCAAGACAACGATGGCCCACATCCTCATCCGTACCTTCACGAACCTCTTTTATACATCTCTAACGTTCCTCCATATGTCTCTGATGAAAATCTCGCTCTTGCTTTTGTGACCTGTGGTCCATTCAGGCCCAAAATCCCACGCGACGGGTCTAACAATCTGTTGTTTGGAACGATCGAGTTCAAGTTCCTAGAGAAGGGTGAGTTATATTTTTCGTCGCGACATATTCTGCATCGCGCGAAAATGTAACATCGAATACTTTCGCATAGCTGAAAAGGCACTTGCCACCCTTCAATCGCGCCCTCTGCCCGGCCTCACCCCGCCCGTGCCTTTGGTACTGTCCCCGTATCCACCCACCAGCCCGCCTACACCGCTGCCGCCCCCGTCTGCCCTCCCACGGCTCGTGAAGCATCTTATGCCAGGCTTTGCCGATTCTCAACTCTATGATCTCTTCCGACCCTTTGGAGCCCTAGCCTCCGCCCGAACACAGACTCATTTCGGGCCTGATACCGGCATCGTTGAGTTCTGGAACGAGGATGATGCACGTGCAGCCGAGGAAGCTTTGCATTGTGCCGATGTTGAGGGCCAGAACATTGCGGTGCAAGTGTATCAACCTCGGCGAACGAGTGGGAATATGGCCGATTTCAATACAAATGCACCTACTTTTGTGCCGTCAGGATCGGTGTATCCGGCTTATCCTACCCAGGTTCATTATTGTGCCACTTTTGATAATTACACAACATTCACATTCTCTGCGTTTTGTAGTATTCTCCTCCTCGCGGCAGCCCGTATTCCGGGCGGTCACCGCTACAACCTGTAGCACCATTTGTGCATGGGCCTGGTCAACAAGTCCAGCTAGCCCCAGTAACAGGGCCCGGCTCAGCTAGTCACAGCGGTTTAATTGATCCTTGCAACTTGTTTTGTAAAGTTAGTTTCGTGACATATAGCTGATTTAAGTCTGATGGTCCTTCAGAACCTTGATCCTGACATTGATTCAAATGGCCTCTTCACTCACTTCCGCCAGGTACAACTTTTTAATTTTGCTGATTTTACATCGTTGTTGAACGTCCCCAATTAGTTTGGTCAGATTGTTAGGTATGAGTCATTTCGTGCATGAGATGTACAGCTTGTTGACACTCAGATAGCGCTCGTGTCATGCGCAATGAAGCTGGTGAAAGTCGTGGGTTCGGCTTTGTATCTTACCAGACACCCGATCAAGGTGATCAACTTTTTTTTTCTTTTTTCGAATCACGATTTTAAATATTCTCAATGCAGCTTCCAATGCCATGCATGCAATGAATGGAATGCAATTGGGAACCAAACAAGTAGTCGTACGTTTGCACGAGCCGAAGCAATTGAGGCAAGAAAAGCTAGCGCAACGTTTCGGCCATAACGGTCATCCAAGGAGTGCCAGTGGTGCTACAAGCCCTACTGCTAGTGAAGGTGGCGATAGCTATCCTGGTTGGCAGAGCCCTCGCCATGGCTCGTCCTCACTGGGTTCTCCAATCCCAAGTCATTACGAAAGACCTGACCGAGCAAGAAGAGGATCTGGCAGTTACTACAACGTATGCTTTCCTGTTGCCCATTGATAGTGAACTTACAAATCTTGGCAGGCTGCTCTTGCTGGTACACTCAATATGGCAATGCGCTACGATGACCTGGCAGGGTTGTCCCCTGTGGTGCGGAAAGAAGTATTAACAGGAGAGTTGTGTCGTCGCGTCAAGTCTATGGACATTATCCCCGACACCGAGGTGGACGGGGTTGTTGAGTCACTCGTCTCTCTATCCCTGAGTGACGTAATGGCAGGTATTGAGGATCCGGTGAAGCTCAAGGATCAGGTTCATGTGCTTCGGAAGTCGTTAAGGCCCCCTGTTCGTCCCTCGCGATCGAAGTCGCCGTCTCCGGCCGCCTCACAGGACTCCAGCCTCCTCGACCCCAATGCCAACGCTACCGCAAGCGCACCAGAGCACCCATCGACACCCATTTCTGTCAGCGCCTCGCTCTCCACTCCTCCCCGCACATCCTCGCCTTCCGGCTCCGTCCCGCCTGCATCAGAACGGGAGCGCATGATGGCGTCTGTTAGCAAGTTTGAGTCGGCCCGCCAGTCAGAGCTCACCGACCTCCTGATGAGCCTCCCAAAGCGCGAGCGCGCAATGTGCCTTTTCAACATCGAGATCCTGCGTGCGAAGCTCGCAGACGCGAAGATGGTACTGGATAGCGAGGAGGCGGACGAGGAGGACCCGAAGACTGCCATCCCCACTGGCACCGATACTATATCCGCCCCGCAAGCACCCGTCACACCTCAGGCGAAGAAGACTGCACCGAGGGCCGAAGAATCTCCCAAGACCCCAGACCTATCTTCTAAGGGTCCGTCGGCGGCGTCATCGCCAGTACCAGGGACACCAGGGGGTGTGGCGGCTACGCATACGATAGCTTCGCTGGCGAAGTTGCCTGCTTCGGAGATCATTCGGATGGTGTCATCGGCGACTCCCACAGGCTTGCTGCTGCCGAAGGCCGATGCCTTTGTTATGCAGGAGACGGATGTATTTATTGATAGTCTGATGGATAAACAGCCTCAGGTGCAGAAGCAACAGCTTGGTGATAAGTTGTGGGTATTCTATGTATCCGAAACTATCAGATTTGCTGACTAGTATTTTGCAGATTCAAAGTTGTGAAGTCGTTTGGCATCAAAGGAGCAGTGCGTGAATCCAAAGTTTTAACTTGCATGTTATAATTGATCTTTTTCACTTCTATTACAGCCCAAGGTTACAATCGCCCTGCTAGACCAAGAAGATCTCCGGTCCTTGGCGCATCTCATGAACAGTTACCCATCCATTCTGCGAGAGAAGGCTCTTGCATTGACGACTACCAAGTAGACGATCTATTCCCACTTCATTGTTTTTGATGGCCCATTCATATCCCACTCACTCACTCCTTTGATCCTTATTCCCATACATCTCGTGGAATCCCACTTCTCGCATTCTACCGGAAATACCTCACTGTTCTATATCTTTCTTCGTTCCGAATTTCGTCTCATTCTGTTTTTGTTTCTTGCATCCGCTTCTAACGTAATGACTTCCAATACCTTTTACGACCTTTTACGACCTTTTCCATCGATCTCTTTACGTAGTTTTGTCTGGCTTGACTCTTGTTCACAAAAGTCATTGGTGTACCCTCATTTTCTAATCCACCCGGTTGATCAATCCGCTGTTTCAATCTAAGCAGTCATGTTTGCAATTGGTAAATATGGGCCATAGGCGTAATATATCCAGTTGGCGATTGTTCGTGCGAGTGCTATCTTGCAAGGCACACCCGTTTGTGGAGGATGGGCTGGAACCGAGTTCCATCTCACGATCGTCGTCCTCCAACATTCGCTTGAAATTCGCGTCCCGCACATGGGTCTGTGACTTGTTCTTTGTCACCTCGTGAACGGCAATCGGAAGGCTAGGCTCTGGTCGAAGGTTTGAGAAAGCATCCTGAAAGAGGAGGATGAAATCTTTGTGAGTGACTGAGCTTTCACACAGAAGAAGCGCGAGTTTGATGGTGATCTGGGGAAGAGAGCCTTGAAGAGACCTAATGCTAAACCCTGGAGGTTCTGAAAGTAAGGGGCAAAACGCGAGAGAACTGCTGTCTCGAAACACATCAGATAACTCGCTTGACCACTGTCTCTGTGTGTGGTTGGAGTTGCTCCATAGCAAGAAGTTCCGAGTCCTCTCTGGCAGCTCGTCACGTGACCGCGTCTGCAAAGTACTAAAATTTAAAATCATCTACGAGACGGGCTTGCCCACGGCAGCCCACCTATGGGACAGCATTGAACTTGAAGTTTGCAAGTTTATGAGTTTACTAGCGATTGGTCGAGTTGCTCAGGCTATAAACCTTTATAGCATCCGACCTCCAGCTCTTCAGCGCTTGTTTCGAACCAAGATCTTCCGGGAACAGCCGCATACCAAAATTCCACATCATCCTTACGCCACACACATGAATACAGAGAAATTTGGTAATTTCGATCTCGTTCGGCGATTCAAGCTTGATTTTACAGACGTAACGATTTCGAAATGGAGGAGCCGAACCACAGGCCTTAGTGTTGTGCATCTTGACTATGAAGGTTAGCAACTGTCGTGGCAAACCTGAACGAATATGAACGAGCTCGTTCTCTTAGCCCCGATCGTAGATGGATATTTTGTCGTTGCCACAGAAAGTACGTCTCTTTCAGTTCACAATGTATCATTTCTGAATATTTTTCCTAATAGTCTTTGATGATTCTGGCTGTCCCCATACCTTAGAACAGTAGGCCTCCTATCTAATGCCTAGAATCACTGGATTGACATATACAAGTCTGGTATTCATGGGTTCTGAGCAATATCCTTACAAAGGTATCTTGGATCTTCTTGCAAATCGTGGTTTCGCACAAGGAACCAACGCATGGACTGCCAACGATCATACCGCGTATACGATATCCACTGCAGGAGAACAGGGTTTTCTCCAGATGTTGCCAATCTACGTCGATCACATTTTATACCCGACCCTCACGAAAGCTGGGTTGGCACTAATATACTTGCTGTGGTGTTGTTTATAATTGACATGTTGCATCTTACCATATAGCTTTATCACGGAGGTAAGTCTACCTTTGGTGGTAACATTCAGTCTGTATTGGTGGTTATTGATGTAGTGTTAGGTTCATCACATCGATGCAGAAGGAAAAGACTCTGGTGTGGTTTATAGTGAAATGCAAGGACGACAAAACACCTCTGCGGATTTAATAAACCTCAGGTTGGCCTTCGAATTTTCTGCTCATGCTAAATATTGCTTCTAAGTAGTGATGTTAGGCTACGGCGCCTAGTAAATCCGCCTGGTAGTGCATATCGTAGTGAGACGGGCGGACTAATGGAAGCACTCAGAATTTTGACACCTGAACAAAGTGAGTAAGGAATGCTAAGCATAGTGCTTACGATAAACTAATGTGCCATCAAAGTTCGACAATATCATGCCACGTACTATGTTCCCCACAATCTGTCGCTCATTGTCACTGGCAAACTTTCCAGTGGGACGTTCTCACTACTCGATGTTGTTCAACAGAAGGTGGAGCCTAGTCTCATCTCACATGGACAGAACAATGGACCTCGTCCACAAGGTTGGAAACGACCATTTATTGAAACTGAAAGCGCACAAAGAAGTCCCATTCAGACCACACTGAAAGAAATAGTAGAATTTCCGGAGAAGGATGAAAGTAAGTGTTTCATCATCAAGAATAGCCTCCCTCACTGACTACACCACTAGATATGGGTGAGTTGGTAATCAGCTTTCTAGGCCCTCCACCGAATGAGTTCTTGGAGAGAAAAGTCCGTCCGTTTGGTTTTGCACATTTGCCGAACTTGTTAACCCCTGTATTTTAGGCGCTGAGTCTGCTTGGCACCTACATGACCTCATCCGCTGTAGCGCCTTTAAATAAGGAATATATTGAAATAGAATCTCCTCTTTGGTATGAGTCCTGTGTCATGGGTTGAACTGAGCTAATCAAGTTATGTAGCTCTTACATCTATTTCGGAGGGTCCACAAGAGCGAACCGTATCAACCTATCGATTCACATCGGTTCAATACCCACCGAACATCTGGTTGGTTTCAACGAGAAACTCAAAGCCAGCTTCGAGAGGATTATCGCAGAAGGTATAGACATGGACCGGATGGCTATGGTACTCAATAGAAATGAACGTCAGGTAATAAAGTTGCCCAATCATATCTCGGTCATTAATATCTTACTTTCCACAGCTACGCAGCAGCCTTGAATCTGCTAAAGGGGATACTCTTTCTCGTGCCATCATCTCCGACTTCCTGTACGGAGCCGATGACGGATCTTATTTGAAGAATTCTATGGATATGATGAACTGGTATGCCATGCTGCGTCAATGGTCCGATAAACAGTGGTCAAATCTTTTGCAAAAGTAATTTGCTCTGAATATTCCATTCCAGCTTACTGAGAGATTTTCCTAGATATTATGTTGAACCTCCGTCGGTAGTTGTCTGTGGACAACCTTCCTCTGCCCTTGCGGAAAAGCTAGAGCGAGATGAAAAAACTCGTATTGCTCAACAAGTGGAGACACTCGGGTCTGATGGTTTGGAGAGGGCCAAACTGACGTTGGAAATGGCAAAAGCCGAACATGACAAACCAGTCCCTCAAGACATGCTGACTTCTTTCCCTGTTCCAAATGTGAAAAGTATATCTTGGATACCGGTGCAGAGTGTTCAAGAACGAGGTATCGGCAGAAGCCATCCCAGTACAGCAATGAGCTCGACAGAACTATCTAGGCACATTGAGAACGATGGAAGTGCTTTACCATTTTTTGTGCAGTACGACCATGTAGAGGTACTCGTTTCTTATTTCTTTCGGATGAAATGCATTCGCTGACCCACGTAGTCCGACTTTGTTTCGGTCCATGTGTTATTGTCCTTGGCCAAACTTCCAACTCGATTACGGCCGTAAGTCACAAATCAATCGTCTATCCTTAATGTTGATATAGTCTTGCAGGTATATTACTGCGTATCTTTCGGCATTCTTCTCATTGCCAGTCAAGCGACACTCTGGCGAACATTTGACGCACGAACAAGTCATCAACAAGCTGGACGATGAAACGGTGGGTTACACTGTGGGTTTCGGGCTCTTGGGCTCCTTTACCGAGTTGGTCCGTGTAAGCCTCAGAGTTGAAACTGCGCAATACGAAGCCGCTGTTGCCTGGCTCAAAGACTTGATATACGGGAGCGAATTCAATGCAGATCGGTAAGAGTCGCCCTATTGAGTTAGTGAGGTATATGGTCTCATTTTTGCTCAGACTACAAGTCGTGATAGCGAAGATCCAACAGTCTCTGCCAGAGATGAAACGAGATGGCAATACTGTTTTACGGTCGCTATGGGCTGATTTGATCTACGACGACAACTCGACCTCTCGTTATGGACACATCATACAAGAGGCAACCTTCGTTCCAAAATTAGCAAAGCAGCTGCAGGCCTCCCCAGCTGAAGTGATTGCAGACTTTGAAGAGATCCGAAAGTACAGTAAGTTCTGGACTTATTAAGAAGGCACCATTCTTGAATGCCGATAGTGACCGACCCCTCCGGTATCCGATTCTCCGTCACTGGTAATGTATTGCGGCTCAAGAGACCAAGAAGTACTCTAGGTCAACATTTTGCGCAGCTTCTACCGGTATTTAATTGCTTATATCTGTTCATCATTGGATTTGACTTTGTAGCATAGGCCTGTGTTTTATCACCCGTTCCTTTTGATTCCGAGATGCTTAGTGAAGTGGGAAGGCAACCTGTCAAGAAGGCATGACATCACCAGCCATACTCAATCTACTTCTAACTTCCTTTCGCACTCTCAGGCAATTCTAATGGGCCTCCCCACCACCGAAAGCTCATACGTCATTCATGCCACCAAATCGATCCAAGGTTTTAATCACCCAGATCTTCCTGTTCTTCGGATTGCTGTTCAAGTTTTGAACGCAACAGAAGGCTATCTATGGGTATGTCGTCGCTACACTATTAACTACACACATTACACAGATTGTACTAGCGTTATATACGTGGATCAGGGTTGGCATATAGTGCCCGTGTGTCTTTCGACGTCGAGGCTGGGCTTCTTAGTTTTACTTTGTACCGCGTGAGTTATCACTGCTTAAAATGCTTCTTCCTTTAACTTCGAAATTTATTCTAGAGCTCGAACAGTATGAGTGCATTTCAAGAAGCAGCAAAGGTGCTCAGGGGTATTGTTGATGGATCTGTACGTTACTTTGTCGCGCCACTTTGTTGGACCTATCTGAACAGAAGCGATTAGATTGCTCTTGATCAAACCACATTAGACGCTGCAAAGAGTAGTATTGTTTATAGCATGACAAATTCGGTATCTAGTTCTGTGCAAGCTGTAAGATATCTCATTCCTAGACTACAAGACCAGTACTTACACTTTTGAAGGCTACGGTTTCCTTCGTGAATCAAGCCCTGAAGGGTTGTACGAAGACCTATCGGATGGATCTCCTTGAGAAATATCAAGCAGTATCTAAGGAGGATGTCCTGCAAGCCTTGCAGAAGTATCTCATCCCTCTGTTTGATCCTGCCTCGTCAGTCGCAGTGGTTGTCACTGCAAGTTCTAAGGTCGACGAGACGTTTAATGGACTCGACAAAGCTGGGTTTGTGGTGGAACGACGGACATTGGACTTGGAGCCTGGTGAATTGGGGGACAGCTCCAATGATCGTGAAAATAATCACGAGAAAAACGAAGGATGAGCATAGACAATGATTAATGAAGGACCGTTGGGTGGTATGTTCATACACTAAACATTTTGGCATCAATGCCTTGGATGGTATATAGCAATCATCTCGTCAGATCAGAATCACTGCACAAGGATCTCAAACAATGAATTGAACCTAGGGAATATAATGATGTATCTGTGTTTTTCCCAACGCGTTCTGAAGGCGATTCAAGGCGACTCAAGACCTGAACATTTTGATTCGCCCTTTGATTCACCCACTGACTACTGTTAATTTATATAACTGAAGTCTCGATATTCTATCATATCTTCCAGCAAGAAGCGCCACACGCCCGCAGTACGTTGAACCACGTGAGGAAATGGACAATCCTAATAACTTAGCCACTTCGAATCGATTCTTGAACGATGTCATACAGGAAAACAGGACTCTTCCCTCCGAACCCTAATAGTGCTCGAGGAACCTATACCAGACTCAGTGCGTGCAAAGACAAAGTAATCTACGCAAATGGAAAGACTATAATCGTGTGTCGCATATCTCATCTTGACCTTTCTTACGTTGACGCATCTTATGACATAGCTTCGCGATCTGAATGTAAGATACACCAGCATATCGCGACGCGTCTGCTGAATCTACGTCGGTGCAGAACCCTCTCTTATCAGTAACGTACACTGGGCATGCAAAGAATACGAGTGTTGCGCGGATATCACCATCTGGGTATTACTGCGCATCCGCAGATGTCGAAGGAAACGGTGGGTCTGTCAAACTTCTCGTTAGTCACTGCCTGATTTCGGTATCAGTCAAAATCTGGGATACAGTCGGAGAGGATCAGGCGCTGAAGGTGGAGCACCGAGCACTCTCGGGGCGTATGTGCGTAACATCCCTATCCTCCTCTCCCAACTCACCCACAGTGTGCATAGTAATGATATAGACTGGGATATGGAGAATAAGCGGCTCATTGCAGTGGGGGACTCTGCAGGAAAGTACGCTTAGTCTGTTATATCTGCAATGACGGCGTGTTTCCTGACTGCTGGCGGTGCAGGTTCGGACACGCATTCATGCTGGAAGGGAATTCATGTGGCGAGATTAGCGGGCATATCAAGGTGAGTCAATTATTATCACCGTTATCAGACGTGCTTTTGAGTCTCAAGTATTTATATGCTTATAGCGCATTAATGCTGTTTCTATCCGACAACAGCGACCGTTTAGGGCAGTCACTGCTGCAGACGACCATAAAATAATATTATATCACGGTATGCATGCGTGGCTGGGCTTCTCTTGTTGCAAGGGCCTCACTCTGCCTCCCATAGGTGCACCGTACAAATATAACCGGGTAAGAAACTTGATGCCTCTATACTAGATTAGCATTAACTCCCACTGCCAGACTATCGAAACCCATACTAATATGGTGCAAGATGTTCGGTATGCTCCGTCTGGGGACCATTTTGCAAGTGGCGGATCCGACATGAAGCTCTTCGTTTACGACGGCAAAACGGGCGACACGTTAGGAGAGTTCACTGAAAACGGGCACAAAGGCAGCATCGTACGGCCATACTTCCCATTCTGCTTGGACACAGCATACTGATATCTGCGTGCGTATAGTGGGCTTGTACGTGGAGCCCTGACAGTAGATTACTGGCTAGTTCATCTGGGGACCGCACAGTGAAATTGTGTGAGTATTCATCTGCCCCTTGTACCCAGCCCTTATCTAGCCTCCTTGCACAGGGGATGTGGAAACTCGGAAAGCGGTCACGACGTGGACGTTAGGCACCAATATGAGCGATCAACAAGTGGGAAATACCTGGAGTGGAGAGAAGAACATCGTCTCCCTATCACTTTCAGGGGATCTAAACGTCTTTGATCCTAGGATAGGCGATAAACCCGCTCGAATTTTTACGGTGCTACCTATTAAGTTTCCCTCGAATATCCGCTGATGTCTAAAACCTCTTTTCTAGGCTACACAAAAAGCTATATCAGTTCTAGCACCAACGACCTCTGAGACATTCCTTGCGGGAACTGCCACCGGGCGCGTGCTGTCATTCTCACCTACAGGCGAATCCACAAGTGTCCAAGGAGAAGGGCATACCAATATCATCACTGGAATGACTGCATTGCTAAGTAAAGCAGAGATATTCTCCGTCGGGTTCGACGATCACGTACGAGAGATAGGCGGGGACGGACGCGGATTCTTGTTTGTCTTCAGACCCTTTCGCCTTCTGTTCGAGTCGTGTTAATATGGGATTCCTTCCACAGAGCAGCATCATCTCCGACCGCATCCCAACCCAAATCTCTAGCGATCGCTGGAGACTCTACGGTATTCATAGCGGAGATCAACACTGTGGAAGCCTTCCGGTCCAACCAGCAGGTATTCCAACAAATTCCCAAGTTTGCTCCTAGTGCGATTGCTGCATCAGGATCTACCATTGCCATTGGAGGCGAGGTATGCAATGTCCTCTGACTTTGCACTCATCCGCTGAAACGGGGTTCATAGGACTGCAAGATCCATCTGCATGAGTGGGATGGCAAGGCTCTTACGGTAACTGGAGTTTTAGAAGGGAATACGGGTATTGTTTCGGCACTGGCGTTTTCGCCGGATGGCAAACTGCTGGCTTCTGGAGATGTGAGTGTGTTGTACTTTCTTTGTCAACATTAGTCACTGTTTGATGCTGCGCGCAGTCAAAGGGCAGAATCGTCCTGTTTGATGTCAGGGAGAAGAAAGTTAGTCTTACCTCTAAGCCCTATACTGTCGATTCACCTCTGCCATCCATCATATAGCTGATCACCTCCCGCTGGACAACACACACGGCACGCATCAACTGTATATCTTGGACATCAGACTCCCTACACTGCGCTTCTGCATCTCTCGATACGCACGTGTACATCTGGAGTGTTGTGAACCCAATGAAGAAGGTCGCTATCCTGAATGCTCAGATTGGTGGGGCCAATGCTGTGCTTTGGCTTGAAGATGGTAAAAGTAGGGATGCAAAGATAGGAAAGCTGGCCAGCGCTGGTGCAGATGGATGTGTCAGGCTCTGGGAAGTGACTTTCCATCCATGACACGGATGTCAGGGTTTAACGAACTTCATGGCCGCTAATGTCGCATGTAAAACAGACAAGCAATTAAGTGTGGTTAATCGCCTCAATTTACGGTTATGTATGAAATTGACCCATCTTGTAGTATAGAGTGAAGTCAGTTTCATAACTCTACACACAGAAGACAAGCATGAATGACAGCAATAAAGCACTTCAACAAACTTTACCCGAACAATCTGCTCGGTTTCTGATTGGCTGGGAGCTGTGCAGCAAACATGATCAGCCAATCAGATCGTTCCGTCCAAAAGTTGCTGATGGCATCAATTACGTTTAATGCCAAAACCTGCAACTTCGCCCAATCATGGTAAATTCAAAGCAGAGTCTTGAGATCCGAAATGATTACTTATTCGCCCCCAGCCTTTGAAAATTCGATTTCATCAAAAATTCGACGGCCAAATTTGCATCGCTGGGCCTGATCATGTTGCCTACCACACGCGGCCAGTCCTTTCCTCTGCATGTTCAAGTTTCACTCCTTTGGATGGTGAAGTCTTTGTCAGTATCCCCTGTATATTCCCCACGCGACACGCCTGGTTCAAATTCGACAATGCTCTCTGGAAAGAACTGCCGGAATGCAGTCAAAAATTGATCTACTCAAGCGAATAAAATTTTGAAAGCGGTTAAGTTGAAACGTTGACGTTGAGCGGTTGCGAATAGCATGTTCCAGTGCGCTTCTTTTTCGCTGGGCTGCTTCTAGTGCTCATGTACGTTCCATTAGGAACATTACTTGCCCAAATAAGAGGATCTGAGCATCATACAATCTATATGTATGTATTGAAAATATTGAACCCCCAATCCTTTTTCGGATCAGCCTATTTGCTTAAATACGCACCTCTGGTTCGATTCTTGATCCAAACGACTTCCCTCCGTACTTTGCAGCATGAAATTGTTCAACGCTCTCATTGCATGTGTCCTCCTTGGTATTACCGCTAGTGCAGCACCTAGCAGTATCACTGCCACAAACCAGCCGGGTTTTTGTGAGTCGTTTCTGTTTCTTTCAATAGGGACAGCGTTTGACTACTTCATCTCAGGTGGCCCTGATCATGAAGTAAGTGTCTAATATGTATTTTAGGGGAATGATGTGACCAATCTGGTTCATCGGTTTGAATAGATTTGTACGTGATTCCTGTTGCGAAGTCACGGTCGTCTTAAGTCAATCGTCTGACAATGTTCTTAGGTTCGGAGTTTCAGCATTGCTGCAGCTTTTCGGGCGATCCTGAGCTTGGCTTGTGAGTGGAAATTTGTTCTTCACATTTGTTGAATTAATTACATCTTTTTGCAGCTGTGCACCCCTTGATGTGGTCTGCAAATAGAATTCTTGGAGTGGGCATGTTAGTATCAGATTATGGACTAGCACCATTTGTAAATTGTGTCCTCAATACTGAGAAGGATACTATATGACTCTCAATACCGGCATCACCTCCTTTATTGCTGTTGAGCTAGTATGCTGAGTAAGGCTCGCTGAAAGTATCCATGGGATATACCTGAGAGTAGTGCTTATCACTGAGACTCTGAGTCACTGACAAATGTTTTATCTGCAGGGACAATAATCTATGTAATTGACTTTACCATCCACAGCGTTCTGCCTGTGCAGTGGAAAATCCTCTTTGTTATTAAAACTTGAACTCGAAATTGCTGTCTCGTAGTTTAGGCATCTCCCTGTCAGAGATTATTTTATTATCGGTCTCATCTATACCTCCAGGACTTGGTGCCTCCGACCATGGATTCTCACATAGATGAAGGAAGATCATTGGAATGAATTTGTATCTGTCGGACGATCCAAAGACCAGAACTAACATGCACACGTTGATACAAAAAAGGAAAGAAAAAAGAATATAAACTGTATGGAAAACGTGAGTAGAGGTAGAAAGAACATGAGAAATAGTAGGGTGCCAGATAACCACGTATACACAGGATCCAAACGTCTAAAATCAGATTCTCTACGCCATTTCAACATCTTGCACGGGCGTCTCCACGGGATCTTGTGCTCCCTCAACAGGTTCTGCAGCATCCGAATCACCCATAAACGCGTCCAGTTCCTTATCCAACTCTTCGGCAGTCTTCGGCTTTTTCGGTCCAGGGCGAGTCGTAGCTCCGCCTCGCGATGGTCGAGATCGGATTGGCCCAGCTCCTCGGCTGTTACCAACGTGATCTGTTAGATGTAGAAGAAGAGTAGCAAAAATAAAAGAACGAACGGGGCGGCGGGTATCTTTATGTGAGTATCGTCGCGGCTGAGGCGGTCCAAAAGGGGCGGTTTTTGTATCCTGTTGATGAGCGAGGACGTACTTGCTGCACGACGAGGATTGCGAGGTGGCATTGTGTCGTAGGTGATCGACATGGGTTGTCCTAGGGAGAACAGTGTTAGCGTGTTATCGGACGAACCACCAGCGCCACAAATATGGAAGGGACATTTATGCGGCGGGGGCAAAATGGGGGGGAGAACGTTACCCTTGGCGAGGATTCCTTCAAACTGCTTCTTGGCACGCGTGGCCTCTGCAGGCGTCTCGAAGGCGATGATGGCGACACCGGAGGAGCGCCCGCTGCGATCGTACTTTAAAGAGTGACGCAAAAAACCGAATGCGCATGAGCGAATGAAGTCGACGTTGGTTTTTCACATGTAGGTGAAGCTCGGGGCTGGCCGTACCCTGATAAGTGGCTCACGAACAAGCGTGCCTATCTGTCCGAAGATGGCCTATTGGATGGCGGGCTTAGTTATGGATGAGGTGTGAGAAGTGGGTGTAAGAACGCACAGTGAGGTCTTTTGGTGTAATTTCGTAATGTAGGTTTGAAACGACGAGTTTGCTGTTGAAGGAGGCGATGTTTGCGGTGGCGACGGCGGCTTTGGAGCGTCCGAGGTCAGCTCTGGGTCCCGTTGGAGCTTTGTCGTGTAACCATTGGCCACCTGCGCCAGCCGGCCGCTAAGATAGCAAAAATAAGACGTTTCCCTAGAGTCTATAGACCTGTTCTTACGCTGTACGGCTTTCGTACTCCAGATCGAAGAGAGGCCATGAATGAGATAAAGAGGAGGTTAGAGAAAAGAGGTTGTTATGAGACAACGACGTGTGACTGCTGTGACAGTCTTCAACGGAAACAGCGGAGACTCAACCGGAGTTTAAAGAAACTCAAGCCGAGCACGGCAATATCTCACTAACTGCTTCATGAATCGCCAAACTAACGGTGGTTTGATAATACATAAGTTGGAAAGCAGAATATTATATCTAGAATGGTAGCTTTCGAGATTTTGCAGAGTTCGAAGGTTTGAGAGGATCTGGTTTTCGTTTCTGGTAGTACTGGGAAAAAAGGAGTGAACAATGGGAAATGCTTCAACAGAAACTGAGCATACGGCCTTGTAGTTCTTGACGCGACGCGCCATATCTCTCATTAATATCTTCTTCTTGATATCCCGTCCTTCCTTCATACGTTCCCACCGGTGTCCCTTGAACATCCGCTTCTTACCAGAGTACAGCCGCGTGCCTATGTCCGACCCAGCGGACTGCTTGAAGTCTGCCTTCCCTTCCCAATCGACAGAATCCATCCACAAGCCATCCAGCGCGTCATTGTCTCCATCTGCATTTGTCTCAGCTTTCACTCCGAATTTCCTGTAGGCTTCCGCTCCAGTAGGCCGCAAGGTGGATTCATTGGGACGTGGACACTTCGGACCAGGGGGGAGGAGATGCAGCATATCTGCCTCTTTGGCACATTTGACGAGGTCAGCTTGCCGCCTCAACGAAATTTTTGGTGGAGCCCATCTTCCAGTGTTGGGATTGCGTCGGGGCACAAATGGGTTAGGTAGCTGTAGTGCCGCAGAGCTGTCTGTCCCTGCGAGTGTAGGGAGAGGGCCGAACCGAAGGATATGCCTGGGAAGTGTTTTTAGTTCATTCAGCCGAAATTGTTTGACTGCTCGTGCTGCCGACATGGACTCAGCGAGTGGGAGTGTTGGTGGTGGCACTCACGCTTGCGCTTGGCAGTGTTTGGTCCTGACATCCAATCCAAATACTTATCAGTGACTAACGAACTTTCAACTTAAACCAAAGTTCAAGTTCATTTTTGCTTCTTACTTAGAAGTTAGTCCGACGCTCGTCAAGCAAGACGCAAAGGAATCTCCCCGTCTTGCGGGCTCGCTCCCTCGTCTGCCGTTCATTCGTTGGTCCCCTGCCAGAGAGGACTGTTCCACTATTAGTATCACAAATACACTTCCAACTACCAGATGAAAAGACCTGTTCATTGGGCCTCCTACTATGGTGCGAGACTTCATACGATCGTGAAAATGCTCTACTGTCTGCGTCTGTTATCTTTTCAATTCTGCGATGTCAATATCAGGCTCCCGAAATGGGATCGATTGTCGAGTGAGCTAAAATTATCCTTCTTACACCTGTTTCAATTACCTAGCCTTGAGATTTGCTACCTTCGGGGGATCGAGCTTCCATCCGACTTCTTTGATAACTTCAGACAGCCGAGGAAATTGTCGCCGTCTTCTATTTAGATGGAGACCTTTCCTCTCCTGATCAGTAACAACCAAGGTGGTGGACTTTATTCTTATCAAACCCCCGTTCCGACACAAAAAAATCAGCTTTCATCTCTAGAATTATGAGATTGCCGTACAATGCTTTTACAGCCCATACGATTTTCCGTGGATATCTCGCAGCTGCGCGAGGTGCTCATCGAGTTGCAGTCTTGCAGAGCCCGGACACAGTGTGGGAGGCAATCAAGGACACCATCTCGCTCAGCCTGGAATCGCTCACCTGGGATCAGTACAGTAAGCAATTCACACTTGATCTTAGTGACAGGAAACTGATATGAAACGTCCCGCCATGTTAGTCATTTCTGAACCAGACGAGCCCTTTGATTCGCGAAACATCGATCTGTCCTGTTTCCCAGCCTTACATGCACTCCGTGTAGAAATCAGCAGCTTCAGTTATGAGCGCGATCCTCTCCCTTGGTTAACTCGCTCCCTGAAGAACATCGAACTGACTGCTGGCGATGGTGTCAGTAGGTTGGAGGAAATTTCCCTCCACATCGAATGTCATAATTCTATTGTCAAAGTCTCTTTGGTGAGCACTCACAGTATATGGTCGGACCTAGACAAGCTACTTGCGACTTCCGCTATGTTCTGCAGACTTTCAAGCTCTATATCTATCACGCCTCTATGCCCAAGATTTTTTTCAGCGGGTGGGACATGACGAGCATTGTGCTTCGGATGTGCAGTTCCTTGCCTTCACCTCGCAGGAGGGGAGTGTTTCACATTGAGCCGACTTCTTTCACACTTAAACAGATCCTGGCTGCGGAATCACGACGCTAGTGTCCACGAAGGAAACAAAAGGATTCAGATGTGGATTCAGATGTAGTGATTGGATACAATAGAGAGAGGTTCTGGGAGATACACGTTGCCGAGTATAGGTATCAAACGCGATCGACGACAGCGATAAAGGCTTCGCTGATGGTCAACTCAACGCAGTCCACTGCTTCTACCGAACCCGTCCGAGTCTGGCTCAGGCGAGTTCCTGTAAAACACTTCCTTCTTTCATTTTCATTGAAAGGCATAGCGGGGTCGCAAAGACACTACGGTATAGATACATGCGCGGATGAGGGGCTCCGAAAATCAGCACGATAAAATCTTCGGCCTAGTGGAAATTTATAAAGCGGCAGGCTTTGTTGGTGTAGATACGTAGAAGACAATGGCGATTTCATCGATTCTAGTAATACCAGGCTGTTGATGGGCGGCGGCCACGGCCCGAGTTTTCGAACGTGAGAGACCAGAGTTCAACCACACTTCGAGTCAGGTTTTCTGAAGTCAAGCTCTTGCATGATGATCTCTAGGCCAATACCATTGGACATAATCTCGCTCATAGTGGAGCATCATCTATTCGACGACAAATCTACCTTACAGGCGTGCTCGCTGGCGGCTCGCTCATTCCTTTCGTCCAGTCGGAAAGGACTATTCCATACAATTCATCTTGACCATGACCTGAAAGCCCAGGAACATTGTCAAAGGCTGCACCGTGTCTTTTCAGATAATCTCGACATCTCGACGTATGTCCGAGAGATGTACGTGCTGGACTACGACAGTGATACAGCCGGCTGGACGCCACCGAAGCCTTATCTCCCCAGTCGAGTTATACATTGGGCCTCCAGGGAGGAGACACTTCACGCAATATTGAAGAAGCTACCTAATTTGCGACTCTTTTCATTTAAATTCAGTGAAGACGGCTGGTCGTCCAGCGAATGGAGGTCAGTTTCTGTGGAGTTGAAGTTGGCTCTGGCATGGGTGTTTACACTTCCCACGCTCACAATCTTCAAGCTCGAGGGAGTGGACAATATCCCAGGAGAATGTTTTAGCGTATGCAATCTGAAAGAGTTGTCACTTGCTAGTGTTTCTGTCTCTCGAGATCTGCAGGATATGCCTTCTGTCCGCTCAAAGAAGGCTCAGCTGGAATATTTGGAATTAGCAGAGATCCCCGATGATGGCATCTTGTTGGAGGTCATGAAGAATTTATTGGATATGTCCAAACTACGGGAGGTATCTGTGTGTTCAGATAATCCGGGCGTTGTTTGGCAGGCAACGAAGGATTCCGCCGGTTCAATGGAAATCCTCACATGGGATTACACCGGTGATGAGGGTCAGCATCCATTATGGCCGATAACATGTCATGCTGATCATGATTTCTGGTCTCACTAGTCGGTTTCAACCCAGGAAATATTTACCTGGCGACGTTCGCAGCATTACGCATTTTGCGTCTTGGAATTGAGGTTTACGTCGGATCAGAATTCGATATCATTCTTTGGCTAGCTCAGTCCCTGAAGGAAATTGGGTCTGCAGTTGGCGATGGCGTCAGCTGCTTGGAGGAAATTGCTATCCACCTTGATTGTGTCACATTCCAGGAGGATGAAGAAGTGCACGTATTCGAATTCCGGAGCGGCATCTGGAAGGATGTTGACACGCTTCTCACCACTTCGGAGAAATTCTCGAACTTGCGCAAGTTTGACCTCTATGTCTGCCACCCAGATCCTGATGCCCTTCAAAAAGAACTTGGTGTGGAAAGTATCGAGCAGTTGTTTTGTGGTTATATGCCCTTACTTTTCAGAAGCGGGCTTCTTCATGTGCAACCCACAATGTTGAACTTGCAACGCATCGTGACCAAAATATCTCATTAGTCTGCCATGGATCTGAACTGTCGCAAGGACGAAACTCTCAACCTGTATGCCATCCTTACGTGCTTTAGACCATGTTCATGTAGCAGGCATGGAGGATTTGTCGCCTGTATGTTACAAATCCAGCACTTCAATCATTCTTCCACTTGGATCCACTGGTTTTATTCCTCGGAGTCCATCACTACATCGTCCTAACGACCAACCCGCTCGAGCTTAACCGTGACATTGGTCCCCCCTAATCCTATACTACTGGACATCATCGAACAGCGCTGTTTCGCTAACATGTTCGTTGCTGTATTGTCATGTTTCGCACCCAACCAGAAAGGTTTATTGCAATTCAACACTTCAGAACCCCGAAACCTGTACCGCGTTCTTTCACGCAATCCCGTGCTCGCGACTTACATCACCTTCACCGTCAATATCCCGCCGAGCACTCTCCCACTATGCGTGTATGCACCTTGAGAGGGTTCGGGTTATGAGTCTTCGATGAGAAAACACTACCTACGCTGTTTCTGCGTCTACGATATTCCTATGTCACAGGGACTGTAGATGGCGTCTTCAGGCCAGCATCTTTAGCGCTATGCTTGCATTGTGCTTTAGTCCAGGATGTTCCACAAGCTCAGTATCTTGACTCTCCTCCCTACATTTTTGCTTTACTATTAACATCCAAATGCAAATTGCCTATTTGCAACTCGCTGATTCAATCCTTGGAAACATTGCACACAGCGCAAGCCTGCCACTTCTCAATGGACGTCAGTTTGTGCCTATTTGTGATCCATTGCTGATAAACAACGCCAACTGCCTTGCTGCAACAGGACACTGTATAGTCAACGTCAACTACAGGTTCAAACTTCAAACTCCAGACCAAACGGGACACTCGTAACGCAACAATGGTCCTATCTTTACCCGTACCACAAGACCTCATATCCTCCATCATCGAACAATATCTTCCCCATGACAGGCATACGTTACAAGTATGTGCGCTTGTCGCAAAGTCGTTTATCATTCCCAGCCAGAAACGACTATTCCATTCGATCAATCTTCCAATTCTTTATGGCCCAGCCACAAATCCCTGTAAAAATCTACATCATATCCTCACCAAGAATCCCATACTCGCGACTTACGTTCGAGAGCTATACTTGCACCCCACTACTAAGCGCGATGGTCGGAAGACCGTGTTGGTGGCATGGCATAGTTTTACCAAAGCAGTTAAAACAACTCTTTTGATGGATTCCAATGACGAGAAGCTTCACGCACTCGTGAAGATGTTTACTTGTCTGCAACGTCTCCGCGTCGAAACCGATTACCCCCCTCCGAGTTTGGAT
>QLOJ01002104.1:0-10304 GCA_003313625.1 Tricholoma saponaceum | reverse complement strand
AGGGGGATTTTCGGGGGTCCTTATATAATACCCCTCTTTCGCTATTCAATTATAACACCGAAATTCAGAAACCTGCCTCGACCCTCCGTCAATGCGTCAACCAAAAAAGTGTGGCGTCAGAACTTTTCGACCAAGGTTCCTTGATGCACATCTCCATGAAACAAGTTGAATTTTTCCCATCTCCGATCCCGCGGTCATGCTGTTGTTCCTTCCCTTCAAATCGTTATCAAGATACTGGCAGTGCTTTCGATCGGGGTTCTACCTCTAATCTTCCAGATACAGTCGAGCCTATTCGCTCTGGGCGCATCACGTCTTTGTCCATTCCGAATGCGCATGAGGAGCCCCTCAGGTTCATCACTCTCTAGGTCCACCAGCTTTATCCTTTACCCTTTACCCTATTTAGGAGCGATCGTCGTTTTTTTCCCTGTGGGTCCCGTTATCAACATAGTGAACACTCCGATCATTTCCCCACGGCCATCGCCCCAATTTCCAATTGCAAATTACCCTGCGACTCGTGAGCGACCTTTCCATTTCCGTACAGATATCACAAAGTATCACTCCTGCTTATTGCTGCCACAACTCTTACCCAAGATTAGTGTTTGCAATGCCGCTTTCTCCGTATAGACGTCTATCGCTTCCGCACGCGATGGCGGGCGTACTGGAGATGACTGGGATGATTGACATGTCTCCCGTTTGACAGCAAAAAACGAACCCTCGTCTCCGCTAATGCTACTGTCTACGTCTATTCCCACAATTAGTACATTGGCGGCCTTCCCGTTGGCATCTTCCTGAACTCCGACAGGGTCTAAAATCATCGACTCCGACATCTTTCGAATTTGAACCTGTCTGAGTTTCGCCTATTAATTTCTGTCGAGAGTCGAGACTTCTTCACATCAACACGAATCTTGAAGAGTTCTTCCAGAATCCTCACTGCAAGGCAATCCCGCGAGATGAATCCATTCTGCTTTCACTTATTTCTGCCTGCCAGTGTGTTCTCCTTGAGGCCGACGATCGCAAGTTCCTGTTATCCTCAACGCCGGCATATAACTTCCATTACGAGCATACCTTCACATCTTTTTACTCACTTCCAACCCTCAACTTGAACTCCGACCGCACACGTACAATATGTCAACCCCCAAATAGCAACCTTTCAATGTCGGATTCCGAGGAAACCACTACTGGTAGCAGGCCACGCCTCCCTACCGCTACTAGTAACATCAAGACTTCCTATCTACGGTCTTTGAATTCTACAACTTCCTACGAGCACATTGGAACCACTCGCTTTCCACGAGTCGTGATCCCATAAACTAGGCTCCATGGGTCGATGGGCGCCACCATGACAGCCTACAAGTCCCAATGCATATTGGAACTCGTTTGATCTCAGTAAATCTCGGCATCCATCTATCCTATCGTGGGGGTAGGTCACACCCTAGGGATTACTAGTAGTGCAGCGTGTGTAACGATTATGTGGGCTGTTCATTGTTCAACTAGCCACTTTGCAAGTCTCAGCTTCTTCTGGACGTACTGCGGATCCTAAACAATGGCGCTGATATGCTCGGACTCGTGGGCGTTTAGACCGGGGATCGGAGTCGTCACGGTGATTCGGACACACTCAACTGTAGGCCGGCACTGACCCACCTTGCAAAAAGTTCCAAACACGATGTTCATATCCATTAAATTCGCGCAAAGTTCTTCTATCATCCAGACTGTGAATCGTGAAATGGCAAAAAGGATACTCACTCTAAATTGCCTGTGAACGCCATGCGGTATGTGCAAGTTTTCCATCGCGCTTGTTGTTTATTTTGCTTATCGATCGATGGATATACCTTACCAGTTTCCTGTGCTCCACAAACGTTAACAACTTTCCGCAAACGTCTATTCAGGCTTCGAGTCTTCAGCGCAAGACTTCCGATGTGCAGATCGCCTAGGAGCCATCGATGCGCTCGGATAATTAGCTGATGGTACGATGATAACTTGTAAGATGGTGCCACTATCACATTCGTATCACGTTCTCTAATAAACAGAAAAGGATCCGAGTTATTGTATGCGATTTGTTACTAAAATTACTATGCAGAATATTTCCTAAACTTTCACCAAGGTAGTAAACCCAGAAACGAAAGCCATACAAACGAAATATCCAAAAAAAAAAAAGAAAACCCATTGTTACAAAAATGCGAAAAATGACGAAAAGTCAGTATGTGTGAGCTATCCAAGTCAATTGTTGAAAGGCAGAGAAGCAACGTCTATGAGTGTATGTATGCATGCATGCAGGTAGCAAATAGGGTAGTCGTAGCAACGTACATCCAGAAGATACAATTAGATACTACTTGTAGATGAAATGAAAAAAAAAGGTAACGTGTGCATATAAAAAAAACATTTTTGGAGGCCATGACGCAATCTCAGGAACGACGAAACCACACAAGAACGCAAAAAGGTGGAAAGCCGAAACAGGGACAACTAAAGCCAGAAAAGAGAAAAGAAGGGCCGCGTTTTGAGGGATGATGCTGCATAGGTATAAGTCGATGGACCCCAAACAGCGCTTGTGGCGTCGTTTCTGAAGCGCTGGAGGAGTATATCTGACAGATCTGGTGTGGAATGGCCAGACAAGGGATACGCAAAGCATATTCCAGAGCAGAGATAACCGGTAACGGAGTAACCACAGTGACATTCAATCGTCGTCTCGGCGACTCATGGTGAACGAACTCTCCCAAACGGGAGCGGTAGGATCCGCGCTCGTGATGCGCCAGTTGCCAACAAAGTTCTCCCCGCCGACAAGGTATCCATAGAAGAAGACGTATCCGAAGACAGGGTTCCGCTATTGTATACATTCCATACGTTAGTGATTAAGATTACACAACGTCAGAAGAGCGATAAAAGACGTACAGGTTTCCTAAGAATACCAATCAACCCATCCCAAGGTCTCACACGACCATAGAACGTGTAATGATTCCACGCCTGACCATGAGGTTCATCCGTCTATGTAACCTCCATCAACAACGCCCTCGAACAAACGAAAGGACAAACGAAAGACGAACCTCCCCGAATAAAAGAACCTCCCTGACACCATCACACTTGCCCATCGCGAGTTTCCTCTTATCATGTGCAGGCGGAGCGGGAGAATACACATGCCCATCCACGACTATACGTTGCGTCTCCCTTTTCGCGTCCCACTCTCCACCCGCATCTCCATCTTCCTCCTCCCCTTCCTCTCCCATACTATCCGCATCCTCAAGATCAAACTCAGAAAGAGCAGGAGACCCTGAACCAGAGGGCCACGCCTCTTCTTCATCATTGGGAGAAACGGACGGGGACTCGAACGGCGGCATAACGGATCCCATGCCCAAACCGACACCAGCGAACAAACGTTCCCGATCCTCCCGCTCCCCATTGTCCAGCTCCATCTCCTCGCGTCGCAGACTTGCACGAAGATCCTCACGCTCCATACACGTAGGACACCGATGTGGGGGGTGCGGATATCCTTCCCACTCCTCATCTTCGTCCTCCCGGCCTTGGGTTGACGCAGCAGCGCCAAGGGCAGCCCCAGAGCTGGGGCGTTTCTTTCCCTCCCAAGATCGATAAACGGCCCTTCCAAGACGACCGTTCTCGACGCTGACCATCACTTTCTTCGCTGTGCCGGAAGATCTATCAGTGAAGGACAATCCATCGTTCAACTCTTGCATCGTCACGCTGCCCGTTACGCCAGGGAACCAAGCGTTCGACATCCCGTCGTCGAATACGCCACCACCTCCATTTCCTGCACCACCTCCGCCGCCGCCTCCTACGCCGATACCACCTCCATGCGAGGAAGACGTGCTGGTGCAAGAACACTGATGCTCGTGCTCACAGGTGCCGTCGCCGTAGACGCCGTGTACCTCCCTCAACCGGACAAACATCGGGCGCGTCATCACAAACATGATTTCCTCGTTGAACTGGGCTGGCGGCGGGTACATAGGGTTGTTCAACAGATTTTGAATCCCAGCTTCTCCTGGTGTCTAGAAACGTGAAATAAGTAAACTATACCCGAGATTAGAATGGGAAAAACACTGACCAACATCCTTCCATGCCACAATCCATCCATACATCCGGGTTCGTACACTTTGCCATATGGGATTCGTGGGCGTTTGCGCGTGGTGTTCCCGCAGAGGCGTAAACGCCACCAGTCCGAGTCCCACCGTTTACTCTTGTTCGTATTTGGTTTGTACATACGATGAGGAGCCTTGCCAACCCAACGTGGACCTAGATCCGTCTGTGGCGTCACAGGTGGTGGCACGATCGGATCCGAAGCCGAACTCGAACCACCAGCAGGAAGTTGGGCGCTTGGAAGGGGAGGAACAGTATCATTATCACCCACGCCCCACGTCCATGCCTTAACCGCACCGGAACCACCAGGCAGCCTGGCGCTCCAACCCCAATTCATCTCATGCACGTCCTCCTTTGTCGGGCCGATTTCGTAGTTACCACGAGCATAAGCTTCTGCCCTATTTTGTGCCAAATGAGGGGGTACAGGAAAGTTGACAACTTCGCGTCGGGCAAAGTAGAGGAGTTTGGCGGCGGGTGAGATGAGGGGGAAAGAGAAGAGGGGGCGGGAGGAGAAGTGGACTTGTGTCACGACACGCGGGGAAGGGGGGTATACGGGATAAGGGCCATGTGCAGTTGTGATAGTGTTCGTTAAGGAAGTTAATTGCTGTGATTGGTTAAGTGGTAGATGGTAATGATTTGGTGGAGCTTCGGAAGCGGGATACTAAGATAATATTTTAGTATGATAACGGAAAAATAAATAAAATAAAAAGATAACGTACGCGATAAGGAACGAGAACAAATGGCAGAAGAAGTTGAACGAGCGATTCTCGCTGTTCGTATCGTTCGTTCGTGAGTTTTTCTAAAAATGCAATCGGTAGATCAGATCGACGTGCGGATATGACACACATCCATCAAAGAAACGTACCTTCTGTGGTAAACATCCACATCAACCATACTGCACACGAATTCTCCATCTTCTCCACAGGCCAACCGTCATTCTCCTCCCGACCTTCATACAATCGTTTTCTTACATATTCCTCGGCGAAAACATCAGCATGAGCCCATTCGACGAGCTGCCGATAATTACGTCCGTCGTCCTCGAGCATCATCATGAACGCAGTGAACATTGAATCACCTGCATCGTTATCGTCTCCAAATACGTCATCGGTCGACAGATCGCGCTCCGGATCAGCGTCAATAAGCTCGTCACCAGGTGCCGCAGCATCACGTCGTTGTGGGCAGGCATACACATCCCCGCGACGTAACACCTTCATGGCACGACAATATTGGATCAACTGCTCGACGCAGTGAGCCTGCAAAGGTTTGAACGCGCGACGTTGGACAGAAGAGACGTCGAATTTGTACTTGAAAATACGCGCGTAAAGAGCAGGGTTTGATTTGGGGGAGAGCCATAAGAGAAAGTGATGACAAGTGAGGAGTAATGGAATAAGCGAGCTCGGAGGTCCTAGAGGTGTGAGTGCGGAGAGTTCGAAAGCGATAGAATCGAGGATTTCGATGGGAAGGGTACATATTCTTGACTGTTGAGCCATGAAGAGATAAGGAAAAGGAGAGTATGTAAGGAAGATTGGTAGAGGGGAAAGGGAGGAAGGTGAAGGATAAGAACAAGGTGTGATTTATATTAAATTGAAATGCTTAAAGAAGCGAAAAGTACAGGCATGTCGTTACCCGTTGACGTTAGAGATATATCAATCTAGAAGGTCGTAAAGGAAGGAAAAGAGGGGAAGACGCCTGGCTGGCAGTGGAATCTATAGTTACCCTTCCCTTCCAACACACTGGTCTGGTCTTCATCCTCAATTCGGCGTTTGCCGCGTGTCGTAAAATATCGTAAATTTATCCACGACACATCGGAGATCCGGATCTTGATTGATCGGCGATTAAACCCGTAAATGATCGAGAGGACCCGATTACTGGTTTTCGTGATCGCCGTCAGTGCTTACGTACAATCTCTCGAAAGTGAATGAAACGTTTTCATCTCCGTTTGCCATTCCACATCTCCTTGCGCTCATGTCCGTCTCATGGTTTTCGTGTTCGGCCTAGTTCGGGAACACAATGGTCAATGCCTGGAATACCGACGCGTCTAACTAATGATAGTCTTCACCACCGACTCTTGATCCCCTCCCGACCTTCCCAGTCATATCTACTGTGCATCCACAGATAACAAAACCTCTTTTTAGGTGATCTCAGACCTTACCACACTATCTTTGATCCCCGTCTTCGTCATCAAGTCATCACCAGCGCCTGATAATACACATCCCCTGCGGTGTGTCGTATACTTTCAATTTTAACTGCCCAACCTTCATCATGATGTCACTATCCTAAATCATCTGACGTACGGCCTCTTTGCGACCTGTGCTGCGCAACTTTTACAAAGTTACGTCCCGCGTCTCCATATATCGAATCTTTGCCGTTAATCTATCGCTTGACGAAAGGACGCCCAATGTCATTGTCATACACCCACATAAACTGGCATTTATTGGCGCCTCATGACGTTCAAGTACGTATTTAAGACGTGTATAGTGGCGGGACTCCCACGCCAACTCGGGCCCGCGTCCCTTGTCATAGTCAAATAGTTCCGGCGGTGACGTTACGGTTGAGCTCCACACAATAATCCTCCATAGAACGTGCCCAGCGCAATTTGGGGTTCCTTCTTTCGAATATCGCGCCCACGCTCTGTGAGCCTGGACTCGGATTTCATGTCCGGTTTGTATTGCATTACGCGAGGATTCTCAAGTCTCACGACCGTCGTGATTATTCATTGGTTTTTAGATACTCCGTTGGCGGCCCGGCCGACTATCACTGTCACCCACCGAAGCGATGGGAAAATACATAGGCAAGATAACCTGCGAAGAAATCAGTCACTGTCCAACACGATACACATCTACATATTTTCCTTCGAGCTCGTTCCTCTTCACGGCACTTTGATCCTATGATAAACCTGTCCCCTGCCCCTCGTCCACCTACTGGTACACGGAGATCACCGTAAGGCCCACCGACGGAACACGCGTTTTTCATTTCCGACAATTTACATATCATCAGGGATGGCGGGATCCTACTTCAGTCCGGTGCGTAGCATGTTGGTTCCGAGTTAGCATCCGTTGTGTTCGCTGACCAATGGCGCGTTAGGTATTCTCGCGGGAAGGGGAGCCCGAATGTCATTCGCAGATGCTAATGCCTGATTGTTGAGAATGCAATGAACTTTACGTTCAGGTGAGTGAGGATGATGATGAGTTCTGAAACATTCCTGATGTCGAAGTCATGCTGTTATTTCCCAAAGAAGTCTAGCGCTTTTTTCACACCATACGTTACTTACATGGAAAGACGAAAGAGAGGGATGTGATACGTCATCAGCCGGATGCAAATCTTCTTGCGCCAAGGCGACTCTAGTGGCTGATATACATGCATATTGCATTCAATCTCTTCCATACATCGAGCGCCTTCTGATGGTGATGTAGATATTTCCTTTTTCTCCACCTTCTTTAACCCTGACGCTAACGTCGGCGTGCAGATGGCCGACGAATAAGACGCCGGCGTCCGCCCCCAATGTTCGACCACATGGCGGGTTGACGCTAGACGTATGCTCTGAGTGGCGCCTAGTACGTCTACAGTAACATCAACGCTTCTAGATCTCCACCAATGTTAACTAGGATACCCATTCAAACCCGGTTCGACAAAAGGGGCAGGTGTACCGATGCAGGCCTCGACGCCTCACATGCACCGTTCAATTTATTTCCAAAAGTACGTTTTCTTCAGGGACATCTCTGGGATCTGCGCTTTGCTCATTTAAGTCAGCCCCTGTGCATCCTGTGGTTCTTGGTGCCATAGATAATCAACTACGCATGGTATACATGTTGAATTCTCACAGGTATACCCATCCCTCAGTAAATTTGTCGACAGGATGCACGCGGTTTTGAAATCTTGCTCGTGGCCGCCACAGTAATGAATCGCTGACGAAAACAGCAATAAGGTTCCGGCGTTACCCCCTCACCCTCCTTTGAAAGACATAAGGTTCCTTCAAGGTGGAACTGGAATGTTGTTGATCTTATGTAATCAGAGGTTGTACCTAATGTTACCTCACAGGGCCCGGACAACCCGAGGGACCTTTGGCTGGCACACGCCACATGAAGGATACCGGATCCCGCCTCTCTCGGTAGGCAATGACGAGGAAAGTTAGTAGTCTATATGGCTTTTTCGTCCCAATCCGTCCAGAGTTGTCTTCCTCGATTTCACCGAACATTCACCGCAGCTGATCCTTTGGGACACCGGGTCCAATCCCGCATAGGGCGTTCCGTATCCTGGCGCTTCCGGAGCGCCACGCCGTGGCCCGTAGTGCATGCATTCCACAGTAGGTATGTCCGTGACCATGACCTGTCGTGTTCACCGCAATCATGCCGGTCAAGTGTCGAGGAACTTGCTTGTTTGCCACGATGGTTTGGCCCTGCGGTCTTTTCACATCACACAATTCACGCAGCATGCGAATCCGATATCAAATCCACACGTTCATTTTGACGCGCTCTGGACTTTTTTTTTCTTGTTGGGTCTCGAAATTCTACGGTTTCTATCATTGTCAAGGCTGTTACTTACGACATTTCCATCAAAAACCGACCCTTTGCATGCTGCACACGTATACTGCGTGGCATGGAATTCTAAATATATACTTTACGCACCCCCCGTCGTCTTTTTCACTCTGCCCTAACGTGTATGTACTTCGCTTCCCTCATGTTTGTTGATCTCTGCCTTTTTTTTGCTTTAAGGCGCTATTTCAAGCTGGGTGAGCACACGCTTTGGACTTGTTTGGATCTCGCCATGTGCACGACTCTCGTACGCTTTGAAACACTTTGTACCCTGGTTGATTGGCGAGGGCTTCGAATACTCAACATCCAGTGGATCACCAAGGAGCACTGCTGATACGGCCCAGCGAGCCGTTTTCGTGATCTTCTTTCTTCTGTTCTCGGTTCTGTGATGCACGACTTTGTTTATGGCATGACACCCCCAGCTTAAAACCCTCTACCGTCATGTTTAGACCTCATCTTCTATCAGTGTTTGTAACATCCTTACACGTTATCTTACCGCGTTTCCCGGTTCATACTCCCAAGTGCATCTCACCCTCCGCCTCGTTTTCCGATGTCTCGCCCTTTCGTTTCCCATGACTCTCAGGGCCTGTATCCACGTCGAACGTCAATTGACTCATCCTGTTTACATCTATCATAGGTGCTGTTCATTAACTTTACTTATCTTAAACTGTGCTCGTCATGACGTCTTTGTACGTGAAAAGTTTTATCTCTGGTATACGGGTACACAACTACTCCGATGACAACAGTATTTTAATAGTGTTGACGGTATCAGCCCAAAATGGGACTCGAGAACCAGCCGCATCAACTCTTCAAGGTCTTCTCCCCACGCCCGCCTTCCCTTACCGTTCGTCACCCAAATCAATCATGTCACATCCACACGAGTCGGTGCTTTTGTCAACAGTTCATAGCCGAGTCTTCAAGCTACATATGATCAATGTTTCGATCGGATGGGTCACGAGTCGTTCGGGACAAGGGGGCCAACATTGCCGGTTCCCCTCGATAGACCCAAACCTTTCGTTATCATGTTGAACGCCGCTGACAGTTGACAAGCATCAGCTTGTCGGGTTTGTATGTAATGATGTCTTCCTCTGCCGGTGTTGTCTACGGACTGTGGTGCTGATCTCATTATACCCCAGATTACATCTGCCAGCAATGAACTTACCCCCCACCCTTCATTATGTCGTGCCACTGATTTTGACATGCATGATGTTTCAAGACGTTCGTTTTGGCCAGTACTTACGTCAGGTATATCGGGCGTTCTCGTGATCATCTGGAATTCAGGACCTTTGTCTGTGCCGGGGATTTTACGACTGGAAACGGCTAGCTTCTGGGCGCTCGGGCGACATTCTGTGTGCATCCACGTCTGCTTCGTGTTTCTCGTTGAAAATCGTGGTTACTAGGATACCCTGTCCATTCCTAGGATAGCGTACACAATCAGACTTTGTCCCTTTGCTCCAGCGCATTGCTTTACTCGACTATTTGGGGGGAGTCCGTAGGATCGGGAGTCGAATGATCTGCGTTTGCCTCTCTTGAATCTGGTGGTTACAAACACTCGCTTAATTACAGGGTTCACCGGCAACCCTGTTTATTGGGTGAGTACATGGCTCGCACTCATCATGTTGTGAGCTAATCGACGGTTACCACGGGCGAACTAGGTGGCAGTTGGAAGTTTGGAACAGTCAAAGGGGGGTC
>QLOJ01002103.1:0-12454 GCA_003313625.1 Tricholoma saponaceum | reverse complement strand
TTGCTACGGTCCACCTGTCGTTAATTCTCATCACCCCATTGCGTCATGGATAAGTTAGGGAGCGCCTTGGTAGAAATGATGAATTTGATGCCATGTCTGAGCTAGAAAGCATGAATCATGTCACCTGCAAGTCGTACCATGAACATTATGACAATCAAGAGACATGGATACGTGGCTGAATAAAGAAAAGTGATCTGGTAATAGAAAAAAATGAGCGATAGGGTCTAGAGTAATAATGTCTATTCGGGGCAAGGAGGAGAGTTAAAACAAGTGGAGAATATTAACCAGAGTCCAAGCTGAATCCAACCAGCCTCGGTATTGTGCTGACAGTAGGCAACGAGCCTGAATTAATGACAAACGGGTCACAAGGAGTTGGCGGAGAACCACTGCCATACTGGTCCTTCGTTGGGGGTATTCTGAATGGGTGTGCCTCCGTATTGAATACATCTTCAATTATGGAACCGGGACATCAGCAGTGGAAATGGCGAGGCATAAAGAACACTCACACTCATCGAGGCTGAAACGCGAAGGGTCGTCGAACGTCAGATACCTGCACAAATTTATCATCAGTCAGGGTCAGGGCCAGGCTCCCTAGAGAATCTGCAACTCTGAAGTTCTTACAAATATTTCAGCACCTCCGCGAACCAAAAACTCTCCATATTGTTGATTTTCGCCGAATTTTTGGAATTGACGTCACTGATCCCGGCAACTGCGCCATTAGCACTGAGGAATTCTTTAAAGTTCTTCACTGCCTTTGCGGCGCGATCCAAGTATTTGGCCTCGCCAGTGACACGCCATGCATAGAAGTTGGATTCTAGAATCTCGGGACGAAGATTGTACTCGCCCGCCGTGATGTAGAAGCCGTGTGCAGTATTGAACGCCATTTGATCGGCCGAAGGGCCATGGGAGGCACCAGTGAAAGACCCGTCCGACGAGGTGTAGGCAAAAACCTCTGGGCCAATTCCAGTTCTATGGAAGAATATCACACATATGCAAGCATAGAGTCCAAGAGAGGAACGGACGATGTGCTAACGTAGGTGTTCCAGCATGCATCAACAAGCTCCAGACCGATCTTAACAATGGTATCATTATTCAACAGGCGACCCCCTGTATCATAGATACATGCATGAGCTGCCTCGTTCCAAGTACGAAGATAATAGATTACCGTACAACCAGTTCCCGCCATGGAAACAGGCCAGATGTGAGCCAACGTGCCGAATGTTCTTGGAATCATCATAATCCGCCAGGTAAACATAAATCCCCGACGTTGACGTCGATGTCTTTAAATGCAGAATGAGATGCTTCTAAAAATACGACAATAGTAGAAAGACCTTAAGCAATGTCGTGATCGAAGAATCCACAGCCGTCCGCCAGCTGTCCGCGAAAAGATTATCGCTAGTGTTGTTTAGTCGAGCGTATTTGATAAGATACTCAAAGTAGCTATCTGAGCCTGCGCCCCATGTCTGTGAGTATCGCATGAGGACGCATTGGCGGAGAATCGATCTGGGAATCTACCACATATCCACCAACGGGCGTGCCTCCGGTCGGATTGATTCCTTCAGCAGGGAGTCCTGCGAAAAGGGTATTCGTATTATCATGCAAATTGAATAAACAAGACTAGCCTGGAAGGGGTGTAGGCTATTAACCATCGTAAGGATAAATATTTTGTAGCAAGTGAACTTCCGGACCGACCCCCCGAGCGATTCGACGTACAGACTTCTCTGCGAGTTGCATGTACTTGTTGTCACCAGTGTATTTTGACAATGTCGCCCATTCCAAAGTCAGCTAACAAACGATTAGGATAAACCTTCATTAAGGTCAGTGGGAATTGTCACTGTGCCAGCTTCCGCAATATTAGACTAAAATTGTGTTAATATGAGCAAGTCAATAATTATAGGGGCTTTTTACTGTGCCAAGATTGGTTGAAAAATCGACTTGTCCGAAAGGAACGTCGTTGCTCTAGCAATTGAGATTTTTTATCGTTCGCTCGTGATCAAGACCATGAAACTTACACCGACCCACGCGAATGACATCTTATCTGCAACTTCCTTCGCTTTATGAAGAAGAGCAGGGTGCTTCTGGTCACTGAGTTCGTATGCACTTAGCAGCCCACCCAGATAGCGAATGGTCCTCTCGAATGTGCTGATCCAGAAGTTTCTATATCAGCAGGCAAACAAACTTAGAACGACTTGTTCGTCACCTCACAGTATTTGGGGTCCGAGATTTGCTGAAATCGATCTCTGAGGAGAAATCTACGGCTTCATTGAAAGAATCCTAGACGAATGGCTTGAGATCAACATGGTGATTAAACCATATGACTCACCTTCAGTCCCATTATATACTGAGAGAGAGATAATCATTATCTCGCTCGGAACAGATGAAAAGATGGGACAAACCATATGGTCGCCCCTACATTCAAGCCGTCATTAATGGAATCGACCGCAGATAAAATAGCATATATATACCCCAGCCATTATGGCCATCCAAAGATTCTGGAGATAGTGTTTATTCCTAAAATTGCCAGTATATTATAGTCCATCCAACTTACTCTTGGACAGTGGTAGCAGACTGTCATGCTTGAATGCGTTATCGCTGATGATTTCGAGTTGAGTTCAGCACACGACTGGTAGCTCTTCACGAAGAGCTTCTTCACGTCTTCGAGATCCCGGTGGTACCCATCAGGCACAACAAGTCCCGGTACTTGGACGACGCGTCCAAGCGCGAAAGGTGAGAGGAAGAGAGCTCTACAAACCACGAAGATGGGTCCCAAAGCGACTTCATGTCACGAGATGAGGAAGGAGAAAGGGAAACAACAAAGGCTTGTCGTCACGAAAGGTCTTTCATATGTATCTGAGAAAGAAATTCAATAGGCGAGGCAAGGGCACTAAATCCCACCGATCACAATATATCCGCTCTAGCCGACATGCTTCTGGCAACGATCGACCACAATATTGATTTAAATGAACGATATGTTAACCGGCATTGGGGCATTCCTCCAGATAATGCATCATCGTCGAAAGCAAGGACCTATTACTGACGCCTGCCAACAACAATGATATACTTACAAACGAGAATAGCATACCGATGCAGCCAGACAGCACAGCAGCACTTGGATATCACCAACATGGGTTAAACTTTTAAAACATCGTGGACACTGGGTTGATGTCAGATGATAAGGACATTGTTATAGCGAGATAACGGAAATCAAGTTACTTAGCCTTATATTACTTTTTCAGTGCTTTGCCAGACAGATGAGTGCTATCTTCTGCCCCGGCATAGCGAATCATCATCGGAGTGCTCTTCAAGGAAAAGAGGTAGACCGAGTTAGAGATGAAGCATAGTGGTCGACACGCCGGAGGCCGTATTGACTGTTGTCAGTCGGCGCTGCTAGAAGTTGGGGAAATCAGGCAGCGGGATTTAATGATAGCTTCAAAATCAGGCGTGCGGCACCACTCAACGGTGTTTGCGACAAATGGCAATTCCGAGGTTACAGAGCTCCGGGTGTGGTCCTCTTTCTCCCCTACCACCGCTCCGAACTTGATATCGTCACCATCTTGCATGTCAATACATGCTAGAACGAGACCCGCAGATAAGTATACTTACATCAAAATTAACGGTTGCCTACATTATCGCTAGATACTGCGGCTTCAATCACGCATCACATCATCGAACTTCACTCGAACGTCCCACTGGATGGCCTATAGGTTTACCTAGATAACGAAAATGGTGACTCGTGAGGAGGTGCCTGGAGCAAATGGAGACATGTACTAACCTCAGGCTAGTAATCTGCGGTCCACCCTTTAAAGCTTCAAACCCATATGTCCATATCATGGGAACAGCATGAGTTGACGTTGACATGATATATTGTCGATAGCATCGCTCAAAGACAACACTACCACTGCTGCAGTGCTGCTGCGGCAACACCTTGAAAGTATCGTGGGAAAGCTAGTCAGACCCGTGATATCATGGACTTATTATAACCCGCCGGCCTTATGTCGCCTCCATCGCCTCCTCCCTCCTTAAGTTCACCCAATTCATGTCCAACGCTATCCTCTTCTGTTTCGCCAAGAGTTCTATACTTCACTGAAGAGTTAATACACGCTGTGGGATAGACCGTAACGCCTTTACTATGATATCTCTGTCTTCCGTGCCCGGGTCGGCTCGAAAAATTATTCTGTTAATTGTCACTGGTTCCCTTCTTTTCCTCCTCTTTCAAGCTAGTTCCTTAGATGGACATTATCACCTTTCTTCTTTACCGGGCTTCGGCGGGTTGCGGGTCTCTGACCCGGATCGCAACGCAACTCTAGTGATCGCGAAGAAAATATACGTGCTCTCTCTTCCACGTCGTACAGACCGTCGTCAAGAAATGGAGAAACTAAAGAGGGCGCTTGGGTTACAGTGGAAATACATAGATGCGCTAGACACAAAGGATCGGTTGATAGGAAAGGTTATGGACTCGGTCAGGGCAATTCGCGCTACGTTCAGTGGTCCGTTTGCATGGCCTGACGTGCCTCCCTTAAGTGAGCATCTCGGCCTGTGGAGTCCAGGATTTCTGTCTCTCTCGGCGAAGCTCCCCGCTAGCCGTCCCTCCGAGCCCATGCTATGCGCTACAAAAAACAACTCTGTCGCTTCTTATGAGCCAAATCTGCCAGAGTTTCTCATCCTCACGCCAGCTCGCATCGCTTGCTGGTACTCTCACACATCTGTCATCCAGAAAATCGCCAACGATAAAAGTCTGAAAGACGACGATGCAGTAATCGTGTTGGAAGATGATGTCGATATGGAATGGGATATACATGCGCGGCTCAGGCATGCTTGGACCTATTTACCTAAAGATTGGGATATCGTATACTTGGGTATGCAGTTGTGGAGTGCCCACGCACCTTCCGGCTAACTGATTTCGCAGGTCATTGCTGGTCTGATGAGACCTTCTACCCAGCGCTGAACGCCCACGACAACTCGACGGATTTCAATGGTACGATCACGTACATCCACCCCTCGAAAACCCCAGCATGTAATCACGGATACGCATTGACACGCTCCGGCGCACATCGAATTCTTGCGCACTTACATTACCCGCCATTCGCGTACTCCCGTGCTGTCGATCTGGCAATTTCATGGCTTATACAAAATGGCAGAGTGAAGAGTTTTTCTCTTTACCCTAGCATTGTTGTACAGCGGAAGACTACAAATAGTGATATTATGCCTGGCAAAGGAAGTGATTGGAAGGACAATTTAGTTAATGGAGTGTATGCCAATCTGGAGGAAGATGCGCCAGAATAATTTATATGGACATCGAAATTCTTTGACCTTGTATTCGTACTGTTAAATCAAATTCACCGTAGCGCAAATGTTTAATTATTGGGTTTTTTGTTCATGCTTTCTTGCAAACCAGTTTGTGGGAAGGCCACGCAATCCGCTGACTTTGGTAGATGGGTAAGTATCGCTGTGACGAGGAATTCGAACAACCAACCATTCACGCCCACAATAATGGACAAGCTTACATCTAATGACAAGTCATTCATTAATGATACACCAGATCGATCAGTGAAGATGCTTGCTTGCCTAGAGCATAACATGAGATCCTTCTGCTTGATCTCCTCGCAATGTGCGCACTGTCGAGGGTTTTTCTGTTTCCACGTGGAGCTTACATCTGGTCTGGATTCCTTGCCGCCTACAACTTTGGCCCGGACACTTGCAGGAATAGACTGGCCTTCGCGCTGCTGCGCGAGTATGTTGTCTATTTTCTCCAATTCGCCGGAGAGCAGGGAGGGGACGAATGAGTCTGGTGTGATGTGGAAAATGGGAGGAAAGGTCCCATTGTTGAGTTTCTTTTGGGCATCCGAGGGTGAACTTGGGCTGCTTAAAAAGACGGGGTCTAGAGCGTATCCTTGCTTGGGAGTGGTGTATGTTGCATGGATCCTGGTACACGGTACAAAGAGTTAGAATAGTACGTAGATTAATTATGCGGACTTACCAATTGGGTTTGCCTTCGTCGTGATGAAGAGCCGTGAGCAATGACATGAATCGATTCGCCTGATATTTGGTCATAGCGTCATAATCGTGGTGAGAGAAGTTTCCGCAATCTTTAAAGAGGAGATATAAGAACATGTATGCAGATATAACATCTGAAGAGTCCGGCATACTGCAAGTTGAGGGAAAGATCATGACTAGAAGGAACCGGGTCGTGGTCATGTCTGTGAAAATCAGATGACCCCAATCCCTCTGTGTATTTTAGAACACTGGGTTTGGGTTCACAGATGAGGTTTCATATTACCTGCCGCTTCGCGGACGCCTTTACGATCTAAATTTGGTACGCTCAAACTCATGTGCGAATAAACGTACCTCATATCGATAAAGGATCGGTGTCCATTCTTCCCCGGGCCTTCCACCCTTCCCTTTCATATCTTGACACCATTTACCTACCTGTTGCAGCACCTTTCTCCGCCCAAAAAACTCGTCCTTGCTGAGATCAGGCACATCGTCAGGGTCCTGCTGAAACTTTCGGGAGACGTCGTTCATGGAGATTCCCAAGTAGCGGCATTGAATCAGGCGGGTGGTGGCGCACGTCTCGGACGTGTTCACCATCATCATAGGGTTGAAACTGTTTGTGACAATCTTCATGTCAGGGAACCAGTGTAGTGTAAAGGAATTAGCTTACTACGGTAGGCCACCGAAGACGGAGGCTGCCCAAGCTTTTGTGTCCATTGCTTCGTTTTGCTTTGCTCAGCGGGAGAAGTTGTGGTAAAGACAGGGGTGGCAGTTACCAAGGACAGCCATTTCATTTATTAGATAAAGGTTCTGATTTGATGGGAACATATGCATGTTCCCGAATTTGAAAAATGTTGTTACTTTGTAAGAAAGTCGTTGTGCATTGGTTCAATAGTCTAGCTAGCCTTCTGTCTTGTCCGTCAGAAGGCGGTGTCAAATTTTGAATAAAAATGCCGCTCCCGCAACGCACGCCGCGTCTGATGACGTGTCTTGGCATCATAAGTACCCTGACCGACTCCAACTTCTGTTACTACTGAAGGTGAGCACTGAATAGCTAATCGCGGTTGGCAATCAGGGAGGGGAACGAGCCTGTGAACGAAAGGTCACAAGTAAACCCTTACTACGACTGAGAATACATCAATCCCTGAGCTGAATGGCAGCTTGTGTCAAGTACACTCCCCCCGGGCCGTCGTTATTGACATGCAGGGTTGTCCTAAAAAGGAAAGTGCTACAATCACCCTGACCACAGATTGGTCAAAGACTCAGGGTGGAGGTTGCCAATTTGGAAAGTTGAAAAGAGGACGTTGTGTCGTTCATTCGGGCGCCTGACGGCGGTGATGATTATCATAGGGGAACAGGGAGGATGATAATCTCGACGAGAGTTTTGAGACCGGCATAACGGTGATATTCAAATTTGTTAGAGGCGCGATTATAACCACATTGCCAGCGTGGTCTCATACTACATCCTTGAAGCCGATCAGCGTAATTTTAAACTTCCACTCTCTATGAGGAATTAGGTACTCGCCTTACGTGAGGGCGGGCTCGTACAATTAGCTTTACGACACTCTTCCGAGTCTCTCCACCACACAGAATGGCATTCTCAGAACTGGAGAATGCTATTCGAATTTCACTCTGCGACCAAGATTTACAATCAGCCATTCGACGAATAGACGATTTAAAGCAACTTGAAGGAAATCAGAATCCATCCACGCCCTTAGCGATGGTCTGCATGTGTAGGCGGGCTGAAAGGGGTCGAAGACCTATACCAACGTGGTTGAATTTAATTTGAACTGTCCTCAGCAAGTTAGTGTCGTGGTCGCAAGTAAATAGGAAATTGGTCTCTTCTGACTTGGCAGTCGTCACTAGGTACCAACAGTGATTAAAATTTTGAGTGTCGCCCGAATGTTCAAAGAAGAAGTTGCACCTTGCTGTTCGCTGCCGCCCATCACTACTGTCTGGAGCAAGTCTGGAGTCGTGAACATTGGTTCATGGTCCTGCGTAGTTGAGCTTTTGTGGAAACTGCCGTCTTCCTGAATGTTGGATAGAGTTCGTTCGTTAGTATTTCCGCGTAAAGGTAGGCGAGACGAAAAGGCGCAGCCAGGCCACAACAGAATACGGAGAAGTCGGCATATCCGTGAGGTAGTGGAGGTTTAAAATAGATTATGATATTCCTGGTGAACTGCTGCGGTGGCACAAAAAACGTGTTCCTAATCTTGGCAAAATCCGCAGAAAATTCAACCAGAAAATCAACTTACATATCTTCTACTCACCTCCATTTACAACCGTAATCGACTGGAACGTGGGCTCTTGGGACTTGCATATCTCAATTCACACAACGTTGGCTATTCATTTCTGAATTAGAATGCCATTCAAGACATTCTTTACTCCAAATCCTTGCGACTTCATCAATCAGCATCTCTATGGGCTCCTTAGCCTTCTCTCGTGGGTCAAGTGGCGAAGTGGAAGATGAAGGGGTCAATTGGTATCTTGCAGTTTAAGAGCACCTGAGTCGACTAGGCGCTCAGATGCGCCGTGCTGTCCGATGGATATCTGATACAGCAAATCTCCGAGCCACTCATATTGCAGACGTCTTCGATAGGAAGATTCAGGCGGAAGATTCAGGCGGGTGGAATGAGGCTTACGGAGTTCCAAAATGTAGTGCGTCGTACAGTCTTGTTGGCAACTGGTCAAACCTTTCGCCAAGACCGATAACTGCAACACTCGACTAGAAGGTTCTCTTCAGGGGAAAGACCAAGGGGGCTGATATGATAGGCCCATTGCGTTCGTGCATGTCTAGTCCGAACCTAAGCCACCAGAGTGGAATGCTAGTACCCATTCAGGGATCACAACTTGACCTCGCGGATACTTGATTCTCAGATGCGCACTCTGCGCTGTGGGAGTATCCTCCTGGATCGCTTCCATAGTCCTTCCGCGTGGATGCAATGCATGGCTAACAGGTTGGAACATGTAATGCCGACCTTACATGACATCTTATGCCAAGTGGTTACTAAATGCACGCTGGTCATCAGCGGACGCTCGGAGCCCAGGTGAAGGAGTCCATGTGTGGGTCATGGTATCTCGTATCTCTGGCTTGACGCTGTTGGTGAGCGATTGTGCCGATTCTTGAGGGTATGGGCGGTTTTGATATACGTGATGAATAGCCTGACAGTTTTATTTGACAGAATGTTACATCTCTGCCATCTTCCATCACCTGGGAATCATCACCTGGAAGAAGTCTACTGGGATAGACTTCTTTGGGCCCAAGCGCTCGTCGACATGGGAGTGCTTGTATCCCTTTTTGGTAATTCTGCATCACGTGACCGCGCACTCCCCCTCAGCTAGGAGTTGGTGATGGTCTACGAGGGTTTGTGAATGAGATATTGTCCAGGATAGTGTGGCTTACCTTGGGAGCGTTTCGACAAGGGGGATTGAAAGAGGAAAGCCAGGGTCATTCCTTGAATGATTCGTTTGGTCGTAATGAACGCGGTCCACCGGAACAATCTGCTTATAGCTGAGGTGAATGAAGGGCCCTGCCGTCTTTACAACTCGTTGGAATTTGTGAATCCTGAAGCACAAGAGGATACACAAGATGTTAATCTCGATCACGAAATACTGCCGAAAGCCGTTAACTGCATCTCTCGCCCGACGAGACTTCACTCACATGCCGTCAGCTGTTGTGTCGAACCCTATGTCCGGAGTCCTGGGGATGATGTACCTGTACAAGCCAGGGTGGCTTCACTGCAAGAACTGCTGTACGAACAGCCCGAACAGCCGGGACTGAAGAGACCGAGCGAGGACAGAACGTATCTGCAAAGAATAGAGGCTAATTGTCCGTGATTCTTCACCCTACTTTATCGCCACACTTCGAAGGGCTCCCTCGAGTGGTCCAACGGGCCAAGTAATTCTATCGCAGTGTCAACGTATGAACAAGTAACCGGTCTAGCAGCGAGAAAAAACACTCACGTACGACACAACTCCGAATGTTGGCACAGTTGGACCATGCGCGGAAATTGAGGATTACTGGCGTAGGCTCATCACCATTGCTTAGCAGCAAAGGCCTATGCGAGACGAGAAGATGTCTATGGTGTTGGAAGTAAGGGTTCTTCATCAGTGCGTTTTCATCTGACCGTGGAAAATGCGCGGCGTTGGAGGTCTTTCTACCTGGCCTCGTTCCCGTCTTTCGTCACCCCTGAAATGGGGTGGTTTATCTTTCTATCCCCCCACCTCATCATCTAAATAAGTTCCTTTGTCCTCCTTAAAGTCTGCCCATATGCCTGTAGCGAAGCAACAAAGACAATGCTTTGTACGATAACCATTCTTTCCCTCCCGATGCCCTCCTGGTCTCTATTGCTCGTAAAGGCCAGTTGACTAACATGTCCTTCACTCAGATGCGCCGTGTGCGCTCCCACCCATATCGGACCCCAGAGTTGGACATTTCGATGGATGTCGTTAGCAAATCGTTCTAAATATTTTTTTCTTCCTACTGATTCACACATTCAGGTTGCAATGGAGGAAGGCCCTCAGGTTGCGCAGGCAATCCCAGAGGCAGCCGCTGTAAATTATAACAACTGAACTTTCCTGAACTTTCCTAATTCTTATCTTTTGGAAGCCACCTGAAGGTGGTCCTGTCGTTCCTCCTGTCAGGCGCATATTCTTATTTTTTGCACGGCTCGTACAAGGATGGTTTTGAAAGGGAATTCATTCGTTTTAAGTTTGCATGATGGTGAGTTTCCAATTCCTTACGGCATCCCTGAAACCTATTTCTGTGACTTACCTCTTCCTGTTTCCGTAGCACCTCTGATCGCGACGAGAAAATATGGCTCGGTCTGTCAGTCAAGATCTCAGACCTGAGTGGACACCTGCGCAGGCCATCATCAGTCAACCGCTATGTCGTCGGCTCTGGCCACTGCCATTTGCTCTATATCGTAATACCTATACCGTGATCCATTACACATTACTATCTAGTGTATACATTTTGTACCATAACGTCCTTCGGTCGAATTGATATTTATTTTACAGACATACCACAGCTGTGATGAGGTGCTTGTATGACCCATGCGGGACGCGACGAAAGCAGTTCGCATCCAAATTTATGATTAGCTTTTCCTGGCACACCAATGTCAGCAGACTGAGGCTATCGCCCTTGGCCTTCCTGCTGCAGCGTTGCCTCCCCATCCCACAGTTGCAGACCAACGTCATCAGATTCGTGTTTACCTCAGTGCTATATGAAAGCTTGTAGTCTGTGTTTGTGGTTTTTGTACATAGTTTGGAAGAACTGTCCATAGTTTAGAATAGCTGTCAATTTGCAAATAACGAGATTCCAAGATGTTTGATACCTGTGTATATGCCGCAGCAGCAATCGTAATTTAGTAATTATTAGAGTCGCTGTTCCACCGTGACACTTCTGCCTAGACACGAGCTAGCAACCAGAACGACATCGACTCATTTACAGAATACGTATTCGGTGACTGGTATTATCAAACTTCAAAACCACCCACTTCAACAAATCATCCACACTAGTCTTGTCTTGCAAGATTGCCTCAGCCATATTGACAAGTTCCTTATCACGGGATGACATATATGCCACGGCATCAGCATGAATTCTGAACTCGATACAGGTAAGGTCGAGAAAAGCTGAAAGCTGTTTTACATCATCCTAAATTTGGGTCATATATATTAATACCACGAGATGTGAATAGGTAAGCAAAAAAGAAACTGACGAGTGTTAAATGGGACGTGTCGGCATCCAATGACATCGTGCGAGTCTTTGGACATCGTTGTATCATTCCTAATGAATAGTGAAATATTAATTAACATTTCAAATGAAAAAGCAACCAAGCTGACTCTGAATCAGCGGAAAATTCCTGTAGTCCATGTCCTCAAATCCCCGCAAGACTTCAAGCTTTGGCCACATTTCGAGGCATCTGTCAAAAAACATGGGAGTAGCACGAGCCGAGACGATAGGCGAGCCGATGAACGATACATGTCTCGCCTCCGGGAAGGAGGGCAGAATTGGGGAAGAAAGCGTATTAAAGTTTACTGTGTGGACGGAAGGAAATGATTTTCCATCAAAGGCAATGGAAACAGGCTTTTGAACCCGCCATGAATCACTAAACAGTTGTATTGTGTGAAGGTTAGGGAATAGAGCGAGACATCGCACGAGTTCCACCGCAACAGTGTCAGCGGAGAATTCTGTGAGCAGTACATTGACAATCCTTTTGATAGACAAGAGAAATTGAACAAATGTCTCATGAATAAAGGAAGTAACCGTACCTAACATATTGCGCCAACGTAGGATCACGTATAGTCACGATTTCCAGTTGCGTAATAAGCTCTGTCGCAAGCTCCTTGGCCACAAGGTTCCTGTGAAGCCTTCTTGCATCCGCAACAGAGGTTTTGTCAGGAATCCTGGGGTTGGCGCAAACCTCAATCCGTTGCCAAACATATGGTAAGAAGATGCTGC
>QLOJ01002102.1:0-24388 GCA_003313625.1 Tricholoma saponaceum | reverse complement strand
ATTTTAAAAGTACAACAATAACTAATTACAGTGGCATAATCACTGCAACCATGAATTACACCCTGATCTGGGCAAACTATGCATGCACCATGTGAGAACTCGGACATGACATGCACAGCAGTGGCCCAGAATCAGATGAATATCACATGGATGATCATCTGTGCCAGATCTCGAGCAGATTTCGTGATGCCACGGTGTCACCAGCTTCAGAGCGTTAGAAATCTACGGGACCACTAAATATACTAGTACACTATTCCACGCTTAGGGTGACCCTTGCATACATTCGACAAATCGACATTAGTTGCTGTTGGCATGTGTGAGATCGCCGCGTTTGGTACGTAACCACTCAATCATGCGGTCATTCAGAACTTCTATGTTCTCTCTGTTTCTTTCTGTAAATGTCTTTGGAACTGCCAATCATGAGTCTGGCAGGTCCTTGATGTACGGTCACAGAATCAGTATATATCTCAGCGCCGTCAATTCACTAGCCTGCTGAGCTACCCATGGCCACCCTCAATATTGCAGGTCTTATCCAGTCAAGATGGGTTCGTGATGCTCATGGTAACTCTTCTCTCTGTGTTGGTACAGTGATTGACTAGGGGATTGTACAGTGGCTTTTGCTGTCCTCGTAACATATGAACATTGTTGGTGTCTTTTCCATTCGCCTGCGTGTATCAGAATAGATCTTACCGTTCTATTAAATAGTTCTTCAGATGAACAACGAGGTGCGTCCCAAGACTTTTTCTTTATCACGCACAATTTTCAAGAGACATGGCGAGTTATTAGGTGGAACTCTTTTGGGTTTGGGATTTTCTGTCGGTTCAGCCTATATCACATCTAATTATCTTTGTTCCAGAAAAGGCGTTGGTCAATAACGAAATATTTATTCTTATGGGTAATTTGTGCAGTAGTCTTCATTTGATATCTATTGTCTTACATTGATTAGTCTAGATACTTCACTCTGGTGCTTAACGTGTAGGAGGACGGTTCTTTTGACCGCTAAGCTTATCTTCTCACTGTCGAGCAATTGAACAGCGCGGATGCCGTTAGTATGGCTCTCTTATTCGTCTATTAAACGACCTTCACCTAACAGGATATAGTAATTCTGCGGCCCAATCCCTCTCACAAGGTGGCATATCTGATGACATTATTCATCGTATATCAATTTTGCTCATGCTTAGTACCTGTTTCTCAGTTGTATGTTTCGTTGTCTCTTCAACGAGAAGTGTATTGACCCAGCCATACCTTGATCCGCGAATGTCAGATGTAGGCTTGACTTCTATACTTTACATTATTCTTCTTTCTAACTTTGTAGGTACCATCTTCTTCTATTGGCAGATGGCTGGGGCGAGCTCGCAGGTCATAGCGACGCACCGTTTGTACCGTTGCATTTCTTCCCGTAAGATGCGCTAACATGACACCTTTAGTTGCCTTGGAGATACGTCTTTATGCGATGTATAGCAGGAGTCGCAAGATCCTAGCATTCTTTGTAAAGTCTCCCCCTTTTGACAAAGGGCTTGCACCTTACAAACTACGTAGATTTTCCTGACCAGTGCAGAAAACTTGGTTTTTCTTGTCAATGGTATTCTGGGGTTTCGTGACCCCCATCGCAACGGTCCGTGTTTAATGTTGTGTCGTGATTGTCGATAATCTCAAAGCGACAATCTTCTCAGCTACGAATCAACCTTTTCCTGGTATCTTCATCTGCGCTAATAAAGAACCACGCGATGGCAAGCACTGGGTCTCCTACTTTTTTGCAACCATTATTTGCGTGGAGAGCATTTTACTCCTGCTGGCAATTCGAAAGGCTTGGGAACATCGCCCGCGAGTCCTCGGGAGCTCCCTCATGCAAAGCCTAACCAGAGATTCTGTCCTGTACTTCTTGATGTGAGGAATTGATTTGCATATTGACTCAACTTGAATGGTGTCTCACCCGTATTTAAAGGATTTTCTGGGTCTACCTGGCCAACCTTATCATCTGGTTGAAAAATCGTGTTAGTGGTTATCAGAATACTTCTCAGAAAATATTTCATATCATTGACTGGTGTTTAGATCACTCTTAACGAACTCGGTATTCCACTCTTTTTCGCCCTCCCCAACATCTTAGTAAATCGACTCCTTATTTCTATGCGCTCTCCGTATCACAAGTCCGAACCGTTTGAGGCAGAGACAGAATGGGACACCCCAACTGTCCATTTTCGACGGCCAACTGCTGATAATCAGGGAGTTCAACAGGATGTTATCGAGCTTCCACCAGATACTTAGTGCCTGGACTAATTGGTACGTTGGCCCTTATGTATGAATCTGTGTGCGATTCCTACCAGGTCCTTTCGATGAGTCTGTGAGGTTAGCTAACTTCTAAGCACGTTTGGTATTCCAGGCAAGTCATTGAGAACCAGCTAAGCTCACTTCACTGTGACAGTGCTTTGGGTGGACTCATCCGAGTCGTTCGATGGTTTCCCTGATGTATTCTAATTCAGCACCAGAAATGCTTCACACGTTCTACGTTCAATCATGCCGCCGCAAACCCAACCCTTTGACAGCTGCCAGCTGCCACAAGTTCCGGTTGATAAACAAGCATTGTTCCAGATCTTCTGCCAGCGACATCATAACATGTCTGGTGAGATTTCAACTCAGAATCAGAATTTTTAGAAGGCTTTTAATCAAGGAATGTGACCCGCCCACCCCGACGAACCCTCTTCTTGGCTTCAAAGTGCTGTGAACCAAGTTACTCCTTGTAGACGATCACGTTATGGTAACCTGGGGTTGGCCTTGGACGTTCAAGTTATGATGCTATCAATCAATATCTTGTGGCAATTTTCCAGGGTTTTCGCCGTCGATCTGGAATTGTCGATTCAGCCCTACTTAGTACTTAGTACTTACTGGCATTTTCCCATGTCGCCTAACTTGGGCCGCGGCTGATTCCTGAGAACATCCTCTGCATGAGGTCCCAGGCAATAGTTTATGACTTTAGCAGATAAGCACATAGAGTATGATACCACCTGGTTCTAGCCTGAGGGACATATTGATAATATTAACGAACACTTCAGTTCAATGCTTTCCGAGATCACAAGTCCATTTCAGGATGACTCTATTAAGTACAGCAGACAAAGAAAAGTATCAACGAAGACCAGCGTACGGTACAAGGGTATGAAAGGGAAATGGAACCGACCGCCACGAGGTGATGGATAGAAGACACGTTCCCAAGTACATCGTGACAGACAAAGGGACAAAGAACAGTAAAAGGATAGCTAGGGCGATCAGTTTTCTTCCATCATAAAACGGTCTTCTTCGTTTCTCCCGAACTCTGTCGTGTACGGTGTCCCGACGACTTCTTCCACTCTGCGAAGACTTCAGCCTCCTTCGCCAGACGTGCCTCGTACTCTGGGCCTTCGTCGTATTTATACACTTCGACGCCTCCTTCAAATGTTGGGCGAAGGCGTTCACGTGTGCGCTTAAGCGGGGGACCAGAACCTAGGATTCGCGGAGGACCAGCCCGAGAGGGGTCATCGAGGGCACGATATTCATGAGAAGGTGATTCTTCAAGTTCCTCCAGTTCTTCAAGATACTTGACGTAATCTTCGATATCTAGACTGGGACTACGCGACCTAGGTGCATTCAGCATCCAGCTGCCTTTGCCCTCCTCATCGATGAGGAGGTGAAGGCTCTGCTGAAGTTGGTGCTCGGAGTTTGAGTGGCCATTCTCGCTGTCCACATCACTGCAAGCGTCGAGAACAATCTTGTCCTCTACAACGTCGGATTCCAGTATGTCGTCTTCGTCTTGGTCATCCGATGGTAAGTAGCTGTCATCGTCATCGTCCTCGGTTGCTAGATATTCGTGGAATGGGACCAGGTCATCGCTAGTGCCCATAACACTTCCACCGTCATCGGAGGAGGACGGTTCTGACCTCGAACGCTCCAGAGAGGCATGACGAACAACTGCTAACTCGGTGTTCGACGTGGTTGCTGCATCTCTAGCCTCGTTCGCAGCGCCATCATCGTTGGACCTAAACCGCTTACTCGTACTCCTCGGTAGGCTTTCGTGACTACCTTCCAAACCCAGGGACACCCGGATGGATCTTTCCACCTCCTGTTCGCTTTCTTCGTCATCGTCAGGCCTGCCGCGCTTCCGCGACGGCGAGGATGTGCCAGCATTTTCAAGAGTGGCGATCGGGGGAGCGGATATTGGGCTTGAAGCTTTATGTGTTTGCCTGGCTTTCGGTGCAGAAGACGATGTTCTCAAGCGCTTGTGGGAGGGGCCAGCGACTGGGCGACAGGGTGAACTCTCGTCGTCTGCATCTTCCAATTCGTCGACTTCGTTGATGGTTTCAAATGAACGCTTGAGGCGAGGTGAAGGGAAAACGCTGTCCAGATACCGCCCTGCGAATTCTCTGAAAGGGAATGTTTGAGAAGGTACTACGTGGGACGTCGAAGCAAAGAGTATACCTATCTAAGAAACCCGGTGTACTATCATCGACCGCATTCCTTGGCTCATATTTGGAAGAATCCCTCTTTGAGGATGATTGTTCACTGCAGGAAGGTTGGTTAGTCAACTGGCGTTAGTTTCACAGTAAACTTACGATTTTTCGTAACCATCGGCCGCATGCTTGTCGCCCTCATGGTGATCATCATCATCGCCACTCTCGTGCCGTTCACCATCGCGCTCCTGTTCTTCCCCCTCCTCCTCGTCATCCCTCTCTTCGTCATCCTCTTCGTCACTCTCCTCGTCACTGGACCTTTCCCCAGCTAATTCCTTTCCCTCTGCAATGATCGCATCCACCATCTCATCTCCCATTACACTCCTCATCCAGTCCGTTAAGCGCTTCGACGCCTTTCGTTCTCTGTCTAGCAAAATACGCAGGCGTGTGACTTCATAGACCGCACTTTGTGCCTCCTCCTTCATTTCCTCCAGGTCCGCCACCAAGTCCTTACGCCCGAGCTCGAGGTCCACGAGCATTTTCTCAAGCCAGGGCGGGCCTGGCGAGAACCCACGCAAGTTCTCATCCTCGTTGTCGGCAGATTCGTCTTCACCCTGCGGATGGCGAGCATGAGCACGAGGTTTGGGTGGGTAAACGAATTCCATTCTGGGCTTAGGAAGGATGCCAGAAGCTTCAGATCTCGGCGAGCGAGGGATAGGTGATGGCTCTCGCGACGGAGTATGGCTGTATGTGTCGCTTGGTGTGGGGAAGCGCTTGGTTGGATATAGTTCCTCGGGTATTAATGATGTCGGTGTTCCAGGCTCTTTTGGTGACTTCACCATCTGAGGGACAGGTTCGGGGATAGGTTCGGGGATAGGTTCTGGGATTGGTTCTGGGACAGTGAGTTCCTCGAGGTAAATGATTTGGGCATTCCTCCGAAGGAGTCGGCGAGTGGGAGGACTGTCTGACCTCCTACGCGAGTGCGGGGTTTCGTTGGGAGGTTGCGCAGATGACCCGGCTAGCCCGGCTAGCTCACTGCGACCTGTGATACGGATGCGACTGCCTTCATCACGCTCGAATGTGAAATGCTGAAGAACGGGGATAGCTGGACCAGAGAGAGCGCATATGCGCTCGAGCATGTCCTCTCGCTTGAGATCATTGGGAATGTTGTAGTGCTGAGGGGAAGATCAGCATGTCGAAAGCATGTGGCGAGAGAGCAAACACACGCACTGCAGCATACTCCCGGATATATTGGTCTTCTTGGTTAATCAATTCACCACAGGTCATAAGGACTGGGGCTGAAGGGTCGACGCTGTTTGGAACCGACATCTAGGTTAAGGCTAAGCAGTTCTAAATTATATGGATCCCTTCTCGAAGATGGGGGGAAGAAAAGAGGTTGATACGGAGAAAGTAAGCACAGCTGTCTGCTTTTAAAATACCAGGGGCCCCTTGGGCCCTCACTGCATTATACAAGGTAGAAACCATGATCGTATGGATTGATTGGGTCAGTGGACGAGAACAATACATGATTTACTCGGCTGAGATTCAAAATCATCGCCATTTCCAATCCACTTATCCGTTTTGGGATCTTTTGAAGGACAACTCCGCCTCATTGTCCTTGCTTTGTCCTCAGCAGTTGCTACCGTATTCTGGATCTCGGTATCGACTTACAACTCAGAGTCATGCAGATCAATGAACAGTTCAACCGGTCATAGCCATTTCATTGCCTTTCTAATGATGGTCGTACATGTTTCTCAGTGGCGGTTTCCTGCTGGCGGATTTCTCGATGGACTCTGTCATCACTGATTGGAAATAGATTTGGAATGTGAATACACAACTCAACCATGTGTTATCAATCTACTAGTGGTTGTTCTAGTGATATGATTTTCCCCCTCTCTTCAGCGGATCAGTCGAGGGCCCCAACCAATGCAAAAATCTTGATAACAAGCAGCAGCTTCATATGTTCACAGAATCCAGCTATAAACCCCATGCTGAAACGATCCCAGACGACAATAAGGAAGTTGGCATCTAGAGATGATCAACGTATAATGAAGCGGAAATACGAGATCCCTGCATGGGACTCCTGGGAGGAGGTGCACCTAGATGGGCTTGGGAGTGGGTAGACGAGGAAAAGGAAATTCCGGACAGGTTACAGGAGGAAACAGGAGAATGAGAATTCCGCCTCGACCGAAAGAGTTCGTAGGTATGGTTGCTAATTCATTCGCCGCCTCGTGTACATTACTGATCCATGTTTTGTGTTACAGGATGCTCATCGAAAGGAAAATGGCGCATTTGTCGCCAACATGGACCCAATGCTTGTGCTTCTGTTCAGCATGTTCACTGTTGTTATGACGTCCCCATGACCAAACAGATCTCGATGGTACACTCCCAATCATCATGAGGGCTGCTCAAGTTTGATTGTCCGCATACATTATGATGTCTGTTCGAGGTTGTCGATGATTAGATAAACCCAAGATCGATCCCGAGGTCTTCGTGGGAGCGCGATTGCAAACGGCCTACACCATAGTACAACCTTGATATTGTAGCGGCGAAGTAGGCTTGAGCCAGGTGAGTCACGGTAACTCACGTTGAACACTTTCACAGACTCAAACAACAACAGAACCGAAAAATGACACCGGTGTTTAGAATGTTTACAATTTGATACCGTCTAACCCTCAAGCTAGATGTATGTTCATCTAGTTCTCACTGACAACGACTTCCAAAGTTCAACATCTCCATTTCATGGTCCCTCTAGCCAATCAATAACTTCTGACTTCGGTAAGATGTCGGACATCATCACCACACGGCGGGCGGGCGAGACTCCACAGATCATCCGAGCGCGGTCCTCAGTTCTCCTGAGTCAGCGCGCCTTCTCCTTTGAGATGAAATTTGACGAACAGCATCGACCAGATGACCGTAATGAGGCGATTCGACTGTATCGACAAGCGTTAGAGCAGCTCCCCACCTCTGATCCTCTAAAGTCGAAGTCAATTACACTTACTGGTCTCGCCAATGTTCTGAGCCGGGATGATTTATCTCAAAATCCCGGAGTTCTCGATGAGGCAATTCACCTTTATCAAGAAGCACTGGAATTGCAACCGCCTTCACATCCTATTCGCTCATTCTCGCTCAGCGGCCTAGCTGATGCCATTTGGAACCGATTTAGGGAAAGAGGCGCACCAGAAGACCTGGACCACGCAATCTTGCTTCACAAAGAGTCACTGAAATTGCGACCGCGACCAAATATTGATCGACCTCACACTCTCCACAACCTGGCTATTGCCTTCCATGAACGTTTTGCGCTAAAGCATCTGCCTGAAGACTTGGAGGCAGCAATCGAGCTTACCCGAGAAGCGTTAGAATTGCGGCCGCCCCCGGATCCTAAACGATGGCTCTCGATGAACTGTCTTGCCCAAGCTCTTCATAGACGCTTCTTGAAAGGGGGGCAATCAGGAGACCTCGATGAGGCTATTGAGCTGTACCATGGTGCACTAGACCTGGAGCCTCCCTTCCATAACCTTCGATCCCAAACCCTAAGTGACCTAGTAAACGCTCTTAAACAACGCTTTGAACAAAGAGGCCAGACCCGTGATTTAGACAACGCAATTCCGCTATCCTGGGAGGCGGTCGGTTTGGCATTGCCCTCAAGTCCTGAACTTTCAGCTTCACTCCACACGCTAGCTAATACTCTCATATCGCGGTACCTGCAAAGCGGCGAGCAGAAAGACCTGCGTGATGCAATCTCTCACTACCGGGAGGTGGTAAAATTAAGACCAGCCCCTCATCCAGATCGATCATTTTCGCTGAATGGCCTTGCATATACCCTTAACATTCAATTTCGCCAGTTTGGCCAACAAGGAGACCTAGATGAGGCGATCCTTCTGCACCGAGAAGCAGTGCAATTGCGCCCATCAGCGGATCCTCAGAAGGGGGACTTACTAATCTCCCTAGCGAACGTCCTTCTGACACGTTTTGAATCGAGAGGTGCACCCGAGGATCTAGATGAGGCAATCTCGTTGCACTATGATGGGCTGGAACTGCATCCTGGCAAATCATCCTCGCTCAATAGCCTTGCGCACATCCTTCATGCACGATTTGACAGGTCAGGTGGCAGACCTAGATGCAGCCTCAGCTGCATCCTCTAAATCTTTGGATTTGCTCCCACAAAGTCATCCCGATACAGGCATCTCGAAATTTGTCCTAGGAAGGGTACTCTTGAGCAAGTACTTGCACACCGGTGAACGAGAATACCTTGATAAGTCAATGGCTGCTTTTCAAGCTGCAGCACAGTGTGACGCTGCTCCAGCATTGCTGCGCATCTCCTGCACAACAAGCTGGGCAGCTTATGCCGAGTTCTGCGCACAACCTTCCTTAGAAGCATATAAGATTGCATTTGAGCTTCTACCTCGCCTGGCTCTGCTGGGCATGGATCTGTGGTCACGGTATGACGTGCTGAAATCCACCGGACTTATAGCAACTCTCGCTTGTGACGCAACAGCCTGCGCCATTCGATCCGATGACTTCGAGACAGCTGTCGAGCTCCTAGAGGCAGGACGCACAGTATTCTGGTCCCAGGTGCTTCAACTTCGTACCCCTCTGGATGAAATAAAGGCTGTTTTGCCCACGCTTGCTGAAAAGCTTTGTGATATCTCCCAAGCTCTGGATCAAAGATCTCTTCAGGATAATAGTCGAAATTTATTGGGTACATCAACGGAGCGACTGACAATAGAGCAAGAATCGGATCACTACCGCTGCCTGAGTGACCAGTGGCAGGCAACAGTGCAAGCGGTGCGGCAACTGGATGGCTTCCAGGACTTTTTGTGTCCGAAAACTTTTGCCACCCTACAAAAAGCCGCTTTGAATGGTCCAGTTGTCATCTTAAATTCCAGCAGGTTTGGCTGTGCAGCGTTGGTCCTGACCTTAACTGGTATCAAACATGTTCCGTTGTCAGATATTACATGGACATCAGCAAATGTGCTAGTGGAACACCTCCGCGATATGACAACTATACGGTCACATGGCCCTCAGCTCCAAGGCTTCAGTCCTAGGCTGTCGGAGGCCCTTCTATACCCTTTCCTTCCTAGAACATCCATCTTATCTGCGAGTGGCGCCGGCGGGGCGTCAGCTCGTCATGGGAAGGTTTATAGGGTGGACCTGGAGGATGGATTCCAATACATACTGTCAACATTGTGGGAGGCGGTTGCGAAGCCAGTCATTTCCGCTTTGGGCCTAAAGGTAGGACCCGATCTTGATTCCTAGTAGGCTTTCCAAAGCTTACCTTTTCCATTTGCAGAAATCGAAGAACCCTCCACGTGTATGGTGGTGCCCAAGTGGCTTGTTTTCCTTCCTTCCAATTCATGCGTCCGGCATATATCGTTCTGATGGGGAAGATGAATGTGTTTCTGACTACGTTGTGTCATCCTACACCCCGAACCTTACCACACTCCTCCAACCTCAGGTTACTGAAACTGACCCTTTCAAGCTGTTGGTTGTCATACAACCGGAAACACCAGGCTATTCTCCTCTTCCCAATGTCCGTGATGAGCTACGTGAAATAGAGCGACAAGTTCCTAGTAACTACCTTGACATTTTGGGATTGGAAAACATCCCCTCTTCTGTAAAAAACGTTCAAGCTCACCTGCCGACTGCGTCATTCGTCCACTTTGCATGTCATGGATGCAAGATAGGACCAATCCACTCAACAGTGCTGTGCTCCTCGAGGATGGTCAACTGACAGTTTCTCATATGATTGAGCGACCGCAACATGCATCACTAGCATTTCTCAGTGCATGCGAGACAGCAATGGGTGATGAGAATCTCCCCGATGAAGTCATTCACTTTGCAGCTATGATGTTGTTCGCTGGATTCCGGGGCGCTGTTGCTACAATGTGGTCCATACGTGACGATGATGGCCCTAAAATCTCTGGAGCCTTTTATGAACACTTCTTCAAGGCAGATATGGATGGTGCGACAGAGTCTCTCAATTCGACTCCCAATCACACAGAAGCTGCGCGAGCACTGCAACTTGCTGTTGCAAAGCTTCGCGCTGAAGGATGTTCTTTTACGCGATGGGTACCATTTGTTCATTTTGGTTTGTGATGGCGCACGGCAATCCGGAACGCGTTGGCCCAGAGCCCAGTATTGAATGATTATATTTTCTGTAATCTGCGCCGTCGTCACTTTCCTTTCCAATGGAGTCATATTTCAAATCCACGGAAAATGTATCGAGTCATGAGATTGTTCTGCTTCCAGGGGATTCACGTACTCTCGAGTCTCGAGCTTATTTTCCAATTTATATGCAGTTTGGTGCTTTTCTTGTACTCGAGAAATCGAGAGTCATTGAATATCATTTGGTGCACGCAACTGCATATCCTCTCAGCGACTTGTCCTCGGCTACTAAGCAGAACAGCCAAGCATCACATTAGTCATGGAAAATTTGAGCCCTATAGTTCAGAAGGAACCGCATTTGAAAGCTGCATAATAATGTGGCACTGACACTAAGCGTACAGGTGTATGATTATTCATTGGGGGATGTGACCAATGTGTAGGTAGATATAAATTACAATAAAGTACCGCACCCTTTTCGCTTGCGGAACATCACTTCGCCTGTTGTACTAGGTACGCATGTTGATAAGATCCAGGTGTTCTTCGGATGCTCACCCTCCAACTTCACATCATAGTTCATGATGATATGAGCAAGAGTCAGCTTTAACATTTCCGCGGCAAAGAACCTTCCGGGGCACGCATGCCGCCCATGTCCAAATGCAATAAAATTAGCGTGCGTAGTAATCATATCGAGTTTTCTTGTTTTGTTTTGTTCGTCCATTTTATTAGCAAAACGGAACGGATTGAAAATGGTGGGGTCGGTATAGTTGGTATCATCATAGTGAGTGGCGTGGACGGCGACATGGAGGTGTGTTCCCCGAGGTATGAAGGTACCATCCGAGAAAGTGAAAGGCTGACGGGCTACGCGGCCCATCAAAACTGCACACAGAGTTAAGCATCTTAGAATTGGTCGACAAGATCACAAACGAGGACGTACGACATCCAAGGGGGTTTAGTCGTTGTGACTCTTTGATAAAACTATCAACCTTGGTGATTCGCTGAACCGCAGCGTGAGTCCAACCAAGTTCGTCAACCACTTCCTTAATCTCGTCCCGCAAGGGCTGGACATACTCTGGATTGGCAGCCAAGTAATATAGAGCATGCAACAATGTCTGTGTGGTCGTTGAGTTGATGGTAAGCTATTCAAGTACACTACCCACCATTGTTGATGTGTGGATTGCAGCGAAGTTGACAGTGAGAATGCGGAGTGTAAGATTCTTCGTTGACCTTTCTTCACCCATGGCTTCGTCCATGAGCCATGTTAACATATCGTTCTATAATAAATAAGCGAAACGACACTGTCAGCGACAGTCTTCCTAGGACCAAGGAAACAGACCGGTTTCCCAGGATAATCTTTGCCGTTTTCTTCGATTTTTCGTTTGCGATCCTCGATTATTGGTGCCAAGTATTCTACTGCACGGTCAAGACTGGTAAACGCGCTTTTACTTAGGAAGTATCCGACAAAGCTATTAACACCGCGAAAATAAGTGACGACACATTCAGAAAAGAAAATTGTACCAGTAAACTAGTGGACTCACGGTCTCAGAAATAAGGGGAAAAGATTCAGGATGCCAGCAATTTTCATGACAGTAATTGTAAATTGAATGTTAATTTCCATGAAACCAGGTTCCCGGCCTATTCAGAATTGAGTATGTAAAGTGACAGAGATGGAAAGAACTGCCTACATAATGGGGCGCCGACGAAGATACGGTTACTAGCACGGCAAATGATCGGCATTAATGTTTTCATCGCTCGAATTTTTGACCACTCTGAAAATATGTAAGCAATGGGAATTGAGCATGCAGAGATTTCCGCACCATGATCATGTACATCGATGATGTCACTACAAGCAGCCGCAATTTCGTCCTGTAACGGAGTACAGATAGCAGCCAAATTACTTGTGAGCTGAGATCGGACAATAGGAATATGGTATGGGTTTTCGCTGATTCTTGCGCCTAGGGTATACGGGATTTGGAGTGCCTAGACTAAAAATTGAATATTCAGTTTCCTAAGAGGTCTGCTGGTAATACCTCGTCCGTAGCTTCGGCAAAGGACAAAACATCTTCTGGCGCCTTTCGAAGCTCGTCTATGAATTTAGAACCAGTGACAACCACCGTCCATCGACTGAAGTTCGGAACTTTAAAGATTGAATGTCGATACTATTTGGCTTTGAGTATGAGAAATGGCAACTCATGCCCCGAGGCTCACCTGATCATAGCCTCGTTGAACCACACCACGAGCATTGAACAGAAACTCCACCGCTCCGATGAACGACATTAGATGAGACGAGAACCCAACGGCTGGAATATGGTCGAGCTTCGAAGTCTTGTCAAATCAAGTCTGGTACAATTCGGATTTTACAACTCACAAGTCGACCTTGCCACCGATAAGACATAAAGTAGATGACAATGCAGGCCACAACCAAAGCCTGCAAAGCTTGCATTTCTGTAAATTGTCCAAACATGGAACTTGGCGCAAGCACTAGCGGAGTCTGCTAGGAAGAGAGAGTGGGGTTGCTAGTAGCTTTAAGTAGTAGTGCATTTCTTGATAGTTCTTGATCCTATTTCAGAACGTTCACAGCCCCAGTGTTCGAACTCATGTGACTTCTGCCGCGGCCGCGCGTAAGTATGATATGAAACCTGAAGGAAAGTATTGACTCGGATGTCAATACCATGAGTCCATATGCTACATGGATATATGGATGTGAAACAACTTAGAGATTACCTCAGGATGATGATTGTGTCTGTCATGCTCAGGCTCGTTTTCGGGATGTTGCCAAATTGAGTGCATGGTGGATTATGGTGGCACTGCATGATCGGCAAGAATAAGTCCCTTACAGGCACCATTATAAATATCTATGTACATCTGAATTTTTATACATCTGAATCTGAATCTGAATCTAACGACGTCACAATCACTGCTCGACACAATCGACAGACCCTGGTCGGGGAGAAAATACCAGATGAAGGGGATCGTGGGTCCAAAGTCCATATTCCTGCGCCAATGATGATCAGAAAGGGAGTCGGAGTTGGATATCAATCAGATACATACTTTGTAAGATGCATCAAATGTTTTTTCGTCGAACTGCGGAACTGGAGCGACGTTGAAGGTGTGTATCATATAGCCAAGAAGAATTCTGCAAAATCTGTTAGTTCAGCTTGTATCAATATCGAAGGGTGGTTTACTTGATGTTCTGTAACGCCAGATGTTTCCCTACACATGATGAGTACCCAGCGCTGAAAGGTACAAATGCATCACGATTGAAAGCCAGAAGTTTGACATCGGCACTTTTGCGAACATCGCCATCATCTAACCACCGCTCAGGAATAAACTTGTTTCCAAGTCCGAAGTTGGTAGGGTCCCTATGCATAGCATAGACAGGCATGTGCAACGTGGTGTTTGGAGCTATCCAATTGTTCTCGATGAGGACACCCGAGCGGCCTGATGAGCGCGGAGGACCTGAATAGAGAAGGTCAGAAGCTGAGCCTAAATTACCAACGAAATGGTTTACCAAAGGGTCCAGGAGGCATGATTCTGAGTGCTTCTTGCACGCAGGCATCCAAGTATGGGAGACGCATAAGAGCATCAACGTCAACGGTTTCAAAGTCATCGTTGAATACATCATTCACTTCTTTTTGAAGCCTTTGCTGAACGGTCTTGTCGATGCAGAAGTATCGGAAGAATGTAAGGACGGTCTGAACACTGGTATCCGTTGCACCGACGACAATCAGTGTTGCATCAGCGGCTGCTTCGTCCTTCGTGAGACTACGACTGTCTGATCGCGGATCTAGCTATATAATTATTCAGGTATGTTGTCAAAGGTTGGAAGATAGACGAATACCAAAACTCCGAGTATGTCACGCCCGGATTCCTTGGGAGCTCGTGCTTTGATTTCTTCTACTTTGTCCCCGGTAAACTGTGTTCAATGGTTAGGAAAGTTGAATTTGGAAGCGAAGGCCTTACCTTGTGGAAAGTTTCGATTGGACCCTTCTGAGGGAGCATTTGGAGTAGACTTTGAAGCCACGGAACTTGTCCCATGACTAAATGACTGTCAAACGAGGATATTGGCAAGAGCAAGGATACATACTGCTAACAAAGATGACACCTATGGCAAGCTATCGGCCAGTAAGATCTGAGGCAGGTGAGGAATGACCTAGAATACTAACGATATGAAGCCATCCTTCCTTATCCCGACCCTCATTCATGGTCTCGAAGCCGCCAGAGAAGCCCATATCTCCCATGAGATCCCTGCATAAGTTATCAGATAAATAATACAATCGATGACGACAAGAGATTTTACATGAAGAAAAGATTGAGCCAGTCGTCGAAGTTGAGGGATTGACCGGATGCACCCTCCCGACGGACGATGGCAAGTAGTTGCTTAACGCGTTTCTATTTCAAACATGAGTTCTCGTTGATTGTGTTCTGTTCAGGATATCGAACCTGAGTTGAAGGAACGTAGGAGTACATAGCATCTCCGGTGACAGCTCGCGTCCATGCCTTCAACACCGCAGAATGAGCCCGCGATTGTGGTATGAAAGGCAAATTACATTACCTGGCGGCGGTGAGAATGTACAGAACGGTCCATGACGGTAATTAGTGAATCAGCTTTTGCTGGAGTCCCTATGCGAAGAGCGTTGAGAAAAACAGTATCCAAAGTTAGATAATCTATATCTACCAGCGTAGAAAGATCCTCTATCGAGTTTATAAACAGACCGCACTGCACTGGGGATGTTGACTGATAATTCATTTGGTCCTGTGTCATCATTAATGCCAAGTCACTCACGCAGAAGGATGTAATGAAAACGTACCAACTCTAACCCATGGCCCGTATTGGGCGTGAAGACTATCAGATGATGTCAGCGAGACCATCAGAGAAGTTCATGATAACACGATTTGCCTTTCAAAGTACTTGTGTCTGCCACCGCTGAATACGATGCGGTAAACCATCCACCACTTCGTTGTTGAAGCAAGTTTAGGTCCCGGAAATTGTGCAAGAGGATGTAACGGGGAAAGACGATACACGAGGATCGAACAAGACAGAACGGCGAGATAGAGAATAGTGAGAAAGCACATTCTTCCAAACGCTTCAAAAAAGACAACATTTGCAGTCGAACTGAGGACTAGACTACCCAGTACAACGGCACCAATGATACTCCCAGCAAAGGGAAATGGGCGAGGTTCCACTCGTTGGAAGTACCCGTGAGAAATCTGAAAAAAAACATGTCAAAGGACAGAAGGGGCGGATTCAGAAGGAGTGTACGGACTAAAGCCAGTGTTGTGGTTGCTGAGATAGCTAACATGTTAGCAGTGAAAGTGGTAGTCGGGAATACAAGTTTTTGGGTTCTGATGGAAATAAAAGTAGTTCAAGATATGTATACATACGAGATTATGTCACATTGCAGATGATAGTAGGGCTTTAAGATTTCATAAGGTGAGAGCTGTGCTTGCCCTGAGGTCTCAGGATGGCAGATGCAAACTTAAGCATGGAGTTTGAGAATCTTGAGATGAACTTTGTTTCAAGGTGATTCAAGCTCCGCGCGATTACTCCGAAAGGCAAGAGCTAAGTTCGCGTTTCGCGTTTCGACAGAGTCATTCCGAGCCATTGGTTCCGCTCTACTCTACGAACATGGGGCAATTCAGAGGTATCGGCATGTGGAAATGATGTCAATTCTCATCCAATCATGATTTTACGTATACTTTATCCCCAATGTCTACTTGCACAGTTGCACTGATCTATAAGACTGGGTCGGGACAAGTAGTCGAACAGCACCCAAGTTGAAGTAGAAGTGAAAGATGCTAACCCCTCTCAAACTGTTCTGGGTTTCCGCCGCTATTGTGAGTCGTCCAACATCATATCAGTACCTCGTTCCCAAACGGTTTCTAGGTCTCGCACTATTTCTTTCACAAACGTGAACCAGCTGCTATCAATTTCCTGCTGGGAGTGTCCGCTGCGTTCAGCCTAGAGTTCCTGTTCTTCTCCGTCGTCCAACAATTCAGTTCCGTGACCACATTCTTTATTGTGTCACGCTCTTTGGTATTTTATCTGTCATCGTTATCTGCTTCCATCGTCGCGTACAGGTTGTCACCATGGCATCCTCTGGCAAATTATCCTGGACCCATACTTGCCCGAATCTCTAAATGGTGGATGGTGTACATTCTTTTCACTGGTGGCCGCCACAAGGCTCTTCGACAGTAGGCTATTTTTTTCAATTCTGTTTGAGTTCTTTTTATGACTCTCGGTTTCCACAGCCTACATTCACAATACGGAGCCTGGATCCGTGTTGGTGGGTGACGTCAAACACAACTGCGAATTTCTATTGATATAAGCTTAGGACCGAACGAGCTCTCCGTAAACCTACCGGATGCCATTCATCCCATATATTTAAATCTGTCACGAGCATCGTTCTACAGAGGTATCCACGATCAGTTAATACTTCATTCAGACAACCTGATTCTCGGTTCAGGTATCCCTGCTTCTGCAGATACTCTCATTACCCTTGTTGATAGGAAGGAACATTCCAAAAGACGCCGAGTACGTCTTTTTCTGCGGGAATGTCTATCTGCCATGCTTAACCGTGTATGATCAAGCCCTGGACAAAGGCACTTTCTCGTGCTGGACTAGCTGGTTTCGCTTCTCAAGCACACGTGAGGCTATTCCGATATACATATTCACACTGAACCTCATCACACAATATGCACATAGGCAAGAATTGCGCAATTTGTACACATCTTCCGTCAAAAACCCAGCAAGGAACCGGTTGATCTCCATCATTGGTTGTCCTTACTTTTGATGTAAGTCTCAACAAAAGCAAGAAAGATGTGATTTACACTTTTTTCAGGGACATGATTGGTGATATGGGGTTCTCTGGAGGCTTCGAGACCATGGCGGCCGCAGATGACGTAGACGGATGGATGGAAATGGTTTGTCCTTAGTTTTATAAATCTTTGCTGCTATAGCTCAAGTTTTCTTTAGTTGAACATTGGCGCAGCCGTTGTAGCAGGTTCGACTTTGCCTTGTGTTATTATATTCGGCCTCATCTAACAACGCAACCCAGTTCTTGGTCAAATTCCTTGGTTACGAGACATCGTCGCGCTTTTGCCCCAAAAGGGACCCATCGAGACCTTCCATTCAGTAAGCAAAGTGACCCTGGTCGGGCTTCATCTACTAATCGAGGATAGTTCTCCCATGGAAAAGTCCGCCAAGCCAAGGCCAATCAAGGAATGGCTGGCATCAAGAAAGACATCCTCAGTGTAATTGTGCGTACCTGAAAATCAATCTAAAGTTACACACCACTGATCTATATCCATAGGTGAATGAAAGTCATCACGGAACGGAACTGACAGAACAAGAAGCTGCTGCCGATGCGTCCTTGCTTATTGCAAGTTCGTTAGAAACGACGTCACAAGCTATCACAACCCTGTTTCGATACGTGGTTGAGGATGAGGTCATCTTTGCTCGCCTTCGGGCAGAAATTGACCGAGTCGTTGCTGTGGATATCGACGAAATAGACCTTTCTTCACTAGCGGAGCTTACATACCTCGATGCCTGTGTGCAAGAAGCTCTTAGAATTGTACCTCCTGCCCCTGCTGGTTCGTCTTCCTAAATTACTTAACGTCAATCAACTCATTTTCAGCAATATAGGACCACCTCGTACAACTGGCGAAGGCGGCGCCTTCATCGCTAATCAATACATTCCCTCCAACACTACTATATCTGTACCAACTTGGACGATTCATCGAGACTCGTCCAATTTCCTTCACCCTGATCTATTCATTCCTGAACGATGGTTGGGCGCTGGACCAGCCATCCTTCCTCATAATCCAGAAGCCTACATTCCCTTCAGTGTCGGGTATGGGGCTTGTGTTGGCCGTCAACTAGCATTGCAAAATATCAAGTACGTCTACCTCTGTGGAAGCTCGGGAAGCTCGGGACGATCTTACTGATTATCTCAATTTAAGGCTGATTGTTTGCCACCTGGTGAGGAAATTCATGATAGACATTCCGAAAGACTTTTCCCTGCAGGCATTTGATGAGTCTTACAAGGTCTGTCTTCTCGAGTTATCATCAAGTGTGTGCAAGGACTCATTTTGGTATTTGCTAGGAACGAAGTTTATGGGTCCACAAGCCATTTATGGTGGAACTCTCGCCTCGAACTTAGAAGTTCGGAATACACTTTCCTTTCACTTTCTTTTCCGCATATCAAGTTAACAATATTAATATCAGACATAGATACCACACCACAATAGGAAACTCCTACATCTTTGCTAGATAGTGAAGGGATCAAAGATTCGTAATTAACAACTGTAATTTATCATTTTGGTCAGAGCCCAAAGACTTCTGTACAGCCTATTTGCAAAGTTTTGTATGCTGTAGCACTAAGGTCAGATGTATGCAGATTCATATCAGAGGGACTTTGAAACACGTCCAGCCAGCTAGAACTTAGGAGGAACCCGGGCCGATTATACGCAGGGACTCGGAAGAACTTGGCCCAAGCTTGTTTCAATTGCATCACAAGGCTAAATTAGTTGTGACTCGGACGGTTACCATTGCGCTCACTGGATGTTCAAGCCCGTGGCTTTGTGCAGATATCGATATGTCACCTGTCAATGGTATTATTTTCTCCGAGCAAACAGCCTCACCTGATTTTTGGGCGTGATAAGTCAACACAGCGCAAGGGTGCCTTTACGGCCTGTCATGCGGACCTCTTACTTCCAAAATCCGTTGGCACATCTTCCCCTTAGATCCCCTGTCTACGGTCCACCGTGACCGAGCATTGGCGTGACCGTGACGCGAGCGGATTCACAGCCTAAACCTTAGATCTAAGATGGACCAACAGCCAAGAGCCCAGACACGGTATTGGGACACCACCTCCATCGAAGACGTAGGGCGCTACGAACCCGGAGATTATCACCCAGCTTCACTGGGTGACTTCTTTTCAACTCTCCCTCCCTCCTGGTGTGACAGTAGACCCTGAATCCAATTCGACGAAAACATCGTGCTCGACATCGCTCCGGTATCGTATTTTGCACAAGCTGAGACATAGATCATTCTCCATAGTTTGGCTGGCTCGTGATATGTTCCCACCGGGGCAAGGCGTTCGCATTCTAGATCGTGATATTTACTTCAATCCTGATTCCTACTACCTAGCTCCTTCGTCGCTCCTGTGAGACCTGTATCCTCAACCTTCTTGCCGACAAAAGCACTTTCGACAGTGAGGGATCGCAACATATACTAACCTTGGAGACAGCTTTCAAATCAAGGGTCCCAATGGGACGCATCACGTCCTCGTTACTGTCATGGAATATACAAAAAGGTGAGATCAAATGCGACAGACTACAGTTGGTATTCATTTGTTAATGTTTTCTAGTTCCGGATGCAGTTTATTCGAGAAGCGTTCATGGGGATCTCGTACCTACATAGTCGGGGCGTAGCTCCCCGCTTCCCTTTATATAACGCTGCTTCCTTTGATACATTATATCTATGTACCGGACCTGCATATCGGCAACTTCGGTTGTTCGATTCCAGGACTCGACGAAGAGGCGGAGTCAAACATTATGGAGTCTTCGACCACCTGTAATTGCCGTAGACCTAGCCAACCAGGCGGCATCCCTGACACCTTATATGGTGGTGGCTATTTCAATGGCTGACTACTAGTACATGGTAAGATCCGAGTCAATGCCCATCGAGTCGCATCCTCAGCCCTCGCTCAAAATACTGGATTTCGGTAGTGGTGTGTCCCTGGGCTTGATCAAATGATATCAATCCTTTGCTCCCTTTCCCCTGGCATATCGCCAGGGTGAGATTTGACCACTCCTGCAAACCGCGCTCCCAGTACGCTCTCCCAAGATAGTCTTTCCTATGATCGCTTTGGGACAAAAGGATCATGAATGGGATGTACAAATTGATATCTGGTCTCTGGCATGCACCGTCAGCCAGTCTCATCCCTTCTATGCATTAATCGATTTTGATTCATTGACTCGAGATCTACGAAATCTTCGCCGGATGTACCATGTTCCGTCATGTGGGGGCAGTACTGAGTTGCTATGTGCCATGGCGCAACTAGTTTGACAGTTGCCGCCTCTGTGGGCCTCATACAGGGCCTCAAACGAACATCTAAATAGCAAAGGTACGCCGTCCTTTGCCTCATGTTCGCGATTTGTTTATACTTTCTTCCAGGTGTATCGGCTGCAGGAGCGCATGCAAAGTGGATGGTCCGCAGGCCAACCTTAGAGCACAGCGGGACTGCGGAGGAGGCAGACCGACTAACAGGCCTTCTTCGTACTATGACGGTGCTAGACCCCGCTGAGTGACCCTCTATTCGTCAAGTCATGGAAACTCACTCTTGGTTAGAGATAGACCAATTGTGTACTGCAAAATCCAGTGCTATTACATAACCAGTTCTCGTACAAGTAGTCCGCATACTCTGTTGCTCAATTGACGATAACCTCATGCAGTGCACAGTATCTATGAGCGGCGTCACCGCTCAGATCGTCGAGTCTGTAAAAAAGTAACCGTAAGGGGATGGCAGCTGAGGGCATGAATGGATGCGCCTCGCCCGAGTCACTGTAGAATCTCGCGGTCATCTGTCGAGGGTTGTGGAGGAATGAGGGTGCCTGATTTTGTGGTAATGCATTCCAAATACATCAAGCCGATTTTGCCTACTCGATATCCTAACTGGCAAGGAAGGCGCATGCAAGTCACCAGTATTCAGGGAAGTAATTAGGATTCTACACCTCTGGCAAGGGAGTATTTGTGAGGTGAAAATATTGACAACATATTGATCTGATATTGTCAGTTTCATAACCGCAATTTATTGTGTACCAAATCTATTGTCTTATTTATTAAAATATTCTATTGAATATCCCAGAATTTAATTCTGAGGCAGCTCAACTTGAACTTTGAGCCCCCTAACTGTCATAACTACATTGTATATGTCATTATACATGATGCGAGCATTCTGTGAGAATTCAAGGGTCTTCCACGCGATTAAGCTGCAGATTATATTTAGACAGATCTCCGATTTAGAGTAAAATGGGCGGGTCGCATTGGTATATAGCACTGCAGCTGCGGATTCGATAGAGATAAAAATTAAATACAAAACAGACAAAGAACAAAGTTTGAAACACGTGGATGCACAGCTTATGAAACTAAAACGCTTTGAACTCGACCACAAGAGGGTCATGAAGCCAAAGGTTGTGCTCCTAAGCCGAAATTGAGTATTATCTTATCTCAGTTAACCAGCAAGCGCAAACCTTGTATGAAGCATCAAACTTTTTCGGATCGAAGTCTTTTGGAAAGGAGAGTTCGAAGTTTTGGAGGACCCTGGCAGTTATAAGCCTTAAATTGTCAAAGTCAATACTATGGAGCAGAGTAAGCGAAAAGGGGAAATAATTACTTCATATTGTGAAGCGCGACGGGTTTGCCGATGCATACGCCTGGTCCGTAGCTGAAGGGTATGAAAGCATCTTGAACGTGCGGCTCCACTTTAGAGTCAGGTAACCAACGCTCTGGCTTGAACTCTTCGGGATCTTTAAAATTGCGGGCTAGGGAACGTGAGAATGAGAAACAGGATTTCAAAGAAGACGGAGTTTTGTTACGATCTCGATGTAACGTATATGTGGGGCAAGCGACTGTAGTCCCAGCCGGGATAAGCTTGCCGAGCACCTGATCATCTTTGTCACTATAGCGTGGGGGACCTATTATTGGTTTCAATGAATTGTTCGCTTAGCATGTGAGCACCAGATAACCTCACCTGCCGCGATAGGGGGAACAAGGCGAAGCATCTCCTGAACGCATGCATCAAGGAACGGAAGTTTCGCTAATGTGACGGAATCAAAATCATCTCCGATGTCAAAGGCATCGTTGATTTCAGCGCGGAGGCGAGCTTGTATGGCCTTGTTACCAACAATATGTCGGAAGAGAGCAGTGGTCCCTTGGGAGACGGTGTCGGAGCCAGCTACAACGATGAATGACGCGTCCGCAGCAGCTTGTTCTTTGGATAAGGGAGGTCCACCTGAGCTTTCATCTTGCTGAATAGAGACGATCAAGAGCGGCAGTCGAAAAGGTAGATAAAGCTTACAATGATTCCCAAAATATCTTGTTTGATGCCACCATTCTTTGCCTTAGTTGAAGCAACCTTCTTACCAGCAAACTGATGGAAGCGGAGCTATGAGTTTGCAAGTGAGTTAAAGATAAAAAAAGAAATCACGTACTTGTTGAAATGTTACAATAGGCCCCGGTTGCGGGAGCCACGCAATGAGATCACGCATCCATGGTACCTGTCCAAAAACTAAGCAGTGTGGATTGTTAATGCAATCGGCATAAAATAGTATTTGCGATCATACTTCCAACAAAAAGGACGCCAATGGAAAGCTGTGACGGAAAATTAATGAATGACCAATGTCACGTCGCGGGGGACCGACCACTTGAATCCAGCCTTCCTTGTCTTTCCCTGCTTCCATAGTCTCGAATCCACCGGAGAAAGACATGTCGCCCATGTTATCCCTGGATCTTTTCTATTAACAAGGATTGAAGATATGGCACAGATACTTACATTGCCCAGAGTGCAACCCAATGTGAAAGCTCTATAGGCTTTCCTTGGGAAGATTCCCGGCGGAGAATTTCCACCAATTGATGTGTTCGTGTCTGACACAGAATTTAGCTAGAATTCAACCGATACATGAATTGAAAAACTGACATCAACAAGAGATCTGAAGTTTCGCAACGACTCCGAAGCAAACGCCTTGTTCCACCCCTGTCAACGAGTTACATCGTGAGAGGTGAGAGGCAATTATTTAGTTGCCGCGTACAATCAAACGACTCGCATGCTCAGCGCGATCAGTTGTAGTGATGAGAGCATCGGCATCTTGCGGGGCGGCTAAAGGAAGCATGAATGACAGTTCGTCAAAAATCGAGGATGTTCCGATCACTAACCCTGATAGGCTGGCGCTCGAAACATTTGAGCGTAAATTGGTCGTATCGCAGAGGGTAGATTGACAGAAAGTTCATTTGGTCCTGGTACAAGGTAAGAGGGAAAGCAAGTACTAAGATAAAAGAAACGTACCAATGCGAAGCCAGGGACCATAACGCGCGTGTAACCTGAGGTTGTGGCCACAATTAGCAACCAAGCAGACCGCCAGAAATGTTTGTCTTCACCTTTGCAGCAGAAGATGTCTATCGCCCTTTCCAATCCAGTACGCCATATACCATTTACTGAGCTTAGCTAGAGTAGGGCCTGGATAGTTGGCAAGTGGATGCCAGGGTGACAGACGGTAAACAATGATTGAAGAGCAAAGGCCACCTAAAAAGCATCCTATTGCTCCAGTTGTGAACTTTGTTATCGACCACAAGCCGCGATTTTCGTTCAATATAGAATAGGCTGAAATTGCGATGCTTGAGATAAACAAGGTGGTTAGGAACTGAATAATAGTAGGTTCTTTGCGCTTGAGGAAAGGATGAATGCCCTGAAATTCACCAGTTGTGCTTAGCACTGGATATAAGTGCCGAAATGGTACACTCACTATGCCTAGAACGACTGCATACATCATCATGGCCGCAAAGAATTCTGCGGGGCAGGTTCTTGGGACCAACTTCTTGAAGTCAACAGAAACACTGCCAACTTGTCGAAAACACCTATTGTGGCAATTTCCGTATGGGGATCTCGATCAATAACACAGCCTCCAGCAAACCCCGCGAGTTGATGAAAATGCTTCCATCGATCGCCCTGTGTCGATCACAATGATCATCGATCATCAATCTGACAATGAACTGATCAGGATTTTACATAATCTGCGGCCTTGAACCTGCAGCTGCAGTGCTATATACCAGTGCTGCTAGAGATGTGTCTAATCTTTCATTTTGT
>QLOJ01002099.1:0-12216 GCA_003313625.1 Tricholoma saponaceum | reverse complement strand
AAGAACCGAAAGTCACTGGCTAAGCAACAGGATGACTTTTGGGATGATAGGTGGTGTTGACAAACCATGATGACAATGACCACGCACTGTCGAATCCTCGCATCCGAGCCGGTAAGAGGCATGTTTGGAGAACAGTGTTCGGTATACTAATATGAATGTCTTCAGCATTTCCTTGCTGCAGGACAAAAACCATCCAATCTTACTTCTAAAATACTGCCAGGACTCGAAGCAATGGACCAGCTGACTCGCGCTTGTTTATTGAGGCCCAGGTACCAGAGATTTGCACCTGTTGACACCAGAGGGTGTAAGCCTTTCCCATTCAAGTTGTACTTCAACACCTCCAAGTTCATCTTCTGGGACATTATAGCCGATTCCAGTGTTTCTAGATCTTGGCAACGAGATCGTGGTGGCAGTCTAGGGTTGTCCAAGGTTATGAAACTGTGGGCATCCCAATCAGTCATCATGATAATATGACTCCGCTAGCCTGAGGTAAGTAATAGAAATTCAGAACTCACCTGGCTGAATATTATCCCATGCCACAGATGCCGACCCGCGCCTCTCCATGGGGCACGCTGCCAAATAATTGTTATCGTCCGAGCTGGAATTCGGGATCGGCTTCAAGTCAAGGTTAAATTCACACTGAAGGTGTTATTTAATTCCATTTCTCAGGCTAGGCGGCTTATGGAAGGGTTCCTTCCGCATCTGTTTAAGCATTGGTGCTCCTTTTGCGCTCCAGGAAATTTCGGACTCGGCTTTCTGGCACCAAATCTTGATTTTTGAACCTCATGCATAAATCGTGGCGGCTTGCTCGCGATAGGCTGCTTCCCATATTTGAGTCCTCAGAGGAGCATACACCGCGACTGTATTAAATGGTCACAAGGACACTACTACCCATGACGGAGCCGCCAATCTACTGATTTTAACCTTCACTCCCACAAGGTCTGTGTCCTGCAGGGGCGTTAGGCTGGGGCCGTCATTGAGTTTGGAAGCGGCTCCGCGAAGGCTTGATTTGTGAGATGGCAGTTTGTTGATCATAAAGTGTAAGTCAATAAGATGAAGTTTCAAATGGGGCAATTCTTGAAGGTATCAATCCGTAAGATATGCCGCGAAGCAACAATTCTTGACAGATGGGACTATTTCATCGACTCCTCTATATGATTGGATCTTCATATCAAGATCAAAGAGACTTGAATTATGTATACGAAGTCACAGCCCTCAGTGCTCAGTCAGATCGCGATTAGGTTAACTTCCATTAAGTAAAATGTACACTGAAGATTCAATATCTTAGGGCGAGAACGTACAGTAGTATGCGAAGACTGTTCAAAGGATAATACTTATGTCGAGGAGAATGTCATGGACTATATTGATGAACACCTGGTCTCCTACTTAGAGTTGTAGAAGCCTATTCTATGAGTTCTATTCATTCCACATCTACTTACTATTGTAACAACGCGTGCAATAATTCGAAGATGATGATTAGGATCAGATGCAGGTCAAGTGTGTGAATTCAAGTTGAAAAAGAAACCAAAAGCCCTATCGAAATCAAGAATATGTAAATGTGTGATGTCCATATGAGTTATAGAAGGGAAAGACACGGTTGAAATATGCACGATTGTTGTGAACAGTAAGAACAGTGGATAAAGATAACCTTAAAAGGAATGGCTTGTCAAATCGGATGCCACAGTTTATATTACATCGGGAACAAAACAAAGGAAAGATCTCCAGAGAAGTGGACTGGCACATCCCGGCAATACAATTGACACAATCTTGCGGTGTCAAGGATCTGCACCAGATGAGAGTAGTGGGGGTGACGAATTCGATGTCATCTTCCCATGGAACTCTATTGAACCATACGCGGGTGGCGGCAGGTCAAAACTTGTCTGGGGCAGCGGAACCGGTGGATGATCGTGTGGAGTAGAACTTGTCAGGGTATGTACCCATTCTGCTAATTCGCTCTCAGTCTCCTTGTGCGTGTGCTGGCGAAATTCCTGTTCAAAATTGATGCTGCCCACTGAACTGCTAGATGGGGGTAACGGCAACGTTCGTTGCCTGTGCTGAGAGTGCCATTTTTCCGTCCGTTTCGTTGACTGAGACTGGCTTCGGGACCGCCCTTGGGGCAAAACATGTGATTGAGCAATAAAACGGTCTGTCGATGGGGGACGTGGGAGTCGGCGCAGTGAACCTCGTGGCAGAGCGTTGTTGGGCTCAGGATGTTCTGGCAGGCGGCGAGTAGTTGTTCCTGGAATGACTGACAACCCTTTGTCGGCTCTTAGCAATGTCGTGGCCTGAGGAGGAGTGGATCGAGGACGAGGGATGATGGGGGAAATGACGGGGGAAAGGGGGGGCATTGGCAGTACTCGCAGTTGCTTTGAGCTCGAAGATGACCGCTCTGATGAGTGCTCTGATGGTGGTCGAGAAGTTGGGCTGAGGATTGAACTTGCTTCGGGTGCCATACACCAGGCAGGAATAGAGGGTACTGGGGGGATGGAGGATTCGCCGTAGAATGAAGGATCGAGATAAGTATGTGAAGGTGCAGAGGAAGGAGTTAGGGGATAGAATATGGACTCTGAAGAGGGGCTTGGCGGTCGAGTCCGTGTTGTTGAGAAAAATACATGGTCACCTTCCGGAGCAGAGGATATATCCGAACTGGAAGAATTCCGAACTTGATCATAGACTAAGGCAGCGATCTCGTTCGTTGATGATGGAGTTGAAGGTACTGCATCTCCTTCGGTTGCTGTTGAAAGAGAAGATACTGAGGAAGGAGAGGAGGGACGCTTCCGGTAGAGAGGTTCGCCGAACATAACCTTCCGCCATTGCGAAGCGGACGTGGATATATGGCTTGGCGCCGATGTCGGAATAGCGATAGCACCGTTGTTCACGTCAACTGACGGTGTGATGACGTCTTTACCTTGACGTTTGTGCATTGACATCCATTCCTGAGCACCTGTTACCAGAAGCAGGGAAGTGACCAGTAAATAGTCTAGGAGTAACAAGGAAACTCCGTGATGGACAAGCATTGGCCGTGCATCGTATCTGTCATGCAAGGTCTCAAATATAACCAATTTTGCAGGCGATGAAGCAATCGAAGGCTCAAAGATTGCGATGGGTCCCTTCACAGCAGAAGTTATGCACTGTTCAAAAGTACAAAAGTCAGTAATTCCGTACGAGAGAGATGAGATAAGGCGAACCCAATATGAAACCCCCACACGCCTCCACTTCAGAGTTTGAGAGTAATTCGGAATGTTAAATCTACGTGGAGAACTTGATATATTGTGGTAAATCATTCTGCCATTGAATAGATTGAAGGGATTACACACCCAGGAAGAGTCCCACGCCTCAATAAAGTTTCACCACCCTTCCAGCGAGCACCTCTGAGCTGAATGAAGATCCCATCGGAGACGCCTTTGGCTGGGACAGTCTTGGGCCATTTGATGTCTGCTGTAGTCGTAGTAGCATTCTCTTCACCACGGGGGTCTGCCCTCTCGATGGTAGTGGAGGGACCCACAGTCTTGATGACATACAGAGGTTCCGACGTGAAGTCGTCGGTTACAACAGAGTCCAAGAAAGAAGGAGAGGAAAGTTTCAGCGTCAACAGTGGCGATTTCGGATGTGTTAGCATATCGTCGCTGAGGTCCAGTCGACGCAATTTTGGAACCACGGAAGCAAGAACGGAAGTCCGCACTGCAGGCGCTGAGTGGGACTGAAATGACTGTGATGGGTAGGCTCCGACAGAACCTGGACATCCATTGCGCCCGGCATCGGTTGGTCCAGTTTCAAGAAAGGGGGAAATGGTGCTCTTCGTCATTAGGGCGGAATGCAGAAGAGCATCAGAACGAGCGCCTCTGCCAAACTGTGTGGAGATATTGAAGAACGGGCTGAGTGATGAGATAATTCCATCCAGATTCCATCAATAAAAATGTAACCGGTGAGACGTGATGGCCACTGATGATCCATGTGATGGGGGACCTTTGGAGGTACAAAGTTTCAAATGGGCAGGAGATCGCAGGAGATTGCAGAGCACATATGGATCCATCAGATCTGCCCGAAGATCCATGTTCTTCATTTGTTTTTAGTCCACGGTCCGGTCCGTGTGGTCGTAAGTATGTTGAGTAATGTCTGGCTCACCTCGTCTCCAGCAGAAAATGTCACTGGACTTAACCAAGGAAACCAGGATGGCTGACCTAGGTCTTTGGCTGTACCTTGACTGCAATATAGCCTGAGTACCCATCGGCAAAAGGACTGTACACCCAGGCTGGGTACTGATGCCAACGTAATCATTAACAACATAAATCAGGACAAACAGCACTGCCGCGTATTGTCAACCAACCACCACCACTGCCACTTGTATCGATAATCTGTGTATTACCGTTCCTATCATGTCTTCCAATATAACAGATTCCAAGTATGTTCTATATTCATTCCATAATATTTAAGCTTTATTATGGTTGCTAGAGCTACTAGCGATTCAACCAAAAATGTCACGGACAAGGGAAAGGGAAAAGGAAAGGCGACTCATGAGGACGAAAGCATGGAGGTAGAGGAGGAAGAGGACGATGACGACGAAGAAGAGGAAGAGGATGAGGACGAGGAAGAGGAAGAAGAGGTTCGTGATTCGTGACGCGTCGCGTCATTCTTTTTTCTATTCCTTTCCTTCTGGTGTGCTTCACGCGTTCAACGCCGAACCAGGCATTGGCTACACCAAATTACACATCACTTTCATCATCGTATGCTCTCGTCTAACGCAGTCCATCTTTCTTACACAGGACAACTTGGAGGAAATCGACCCGTCCGCTATCCTTGCCACCGGAAGACGTACTCGTGGAGTCAAGGTCGATTATACGTCAAAGGAGGCCATCGCTAAAGCTGGTCTTCAGGATAAACCCGAAGATGACGAGGAAGGCGACGGTGACCATATTATGAAGGAGTAAATCATTGAAAGGGTATTATGCGATATTGTAAAGTGTGTTAGAGTGATTATTGCCTTCTGCATACTACTTCCCGTTCGTTGCTCCCCAAAGCTTTACCAACTTATTTCTTCCGGTTTCCTAGAAGGTCAAAAAAGAGCGGGGCGGGCATAAGTAAAAATGCTGCACTTGGGCGGCCTTTGTTTGAATTTCATTATTTCGTATTACTTATGTATATCCTACAGCCCGTGATACACTTGTTGCCTTCGATCAGTCACTCGACCTTTATCTTCTGGTCTATTCATGCAAAAATCAAGGTATGTATTACTCGGTCACTCCCTAGCTCTGGGGTCACTTGTCTACTCGTATCAACTTCCCACGTCCTGTCTTTCTAATTCTACCCGTGGTTTGTTCGATCGATGCAGCCATTGGCAGGTTCTCTCAGATTAACTGTGCCCGTAACCAATTACTTACCGTGAAATAGGTCAGCAACTTGGTACATCCATGACCCAACGTCGGGATTTCTGTTTAGTCATTTCATTTATGTCATATCACACGTGCATATCCAATAAACCTGAATCGACCCCTTCACCTCGTTAACCCCAAAGAGTCAAGGACTATCTATAGACGATGCCCTTGGGAAAAGTTTGGAGTTAGTCAACCAAGGTCAACCAGTGCTAGTATGTAAACCCCTCCGTTGGAGTTCCGTTTGGATTTCCATTTCGCATAAATAGGACCCTTTCTACCCTCATATTGGATCAGGCCTTCCCTGGTACGCAGTTATTTTTTTTGTCCGCCGGGGATCCCGTAACAGCCTACGTATACCAATACGCTGCGGTCTCCCGGCGAACTTCAAAAGCGATCAACGTGATCGGCGTAATCGAGCATAAACGCGTGATCACGTTCCTTGAGGATTATTTGCCTGACGAACAACGTTCAAGGGACCCATGTATCTCAGTCTGTGCAAGTTGGCAACTGACTTTCAAGACTTCCCGCAGTGATCGTGCAGATCCCAAGTTGGCAATTGCCAATGGACTAATCATCAGTATACCATCCACTCGGAGGACTTGCCACGTTCCAGCGGAAGTAAAAAGTCCACTTTTTTTACGGCCGCTCCGGATCCTAATGTCAATATGTTCTGATTCCCAATAATATGTTTTCGACCTACATACTCATTCAGGTTAGAATATGTGTATCATGCACCTGATCCATATTGGCGAGAAATTGCCCCTGAATTTCGTGGGGACAGGGATGGCGAGGGGTAGGTAAAGATTTGTTTCATGCATTTCTTCTCAAGATGATTTACCGATCATGATCAGGGCCACAGTCTTCACCAGTTCTCCAAGGACCCTGATCGGAAGATAGGAAGTGAGTTGTGAACTCATCTTGTGGTGTAGTGACAAGAAGCCGATTTGTGTACTTGACTACTTTGCACATATGTAAAGTATGATAAATCGGCTTTAGTTGTACATCAAACCAATCATCAGGAATCAGGGTCTTATTTTCTCATGAAAGCACGCTGGTAAAAGGTCCTTACTACGATGAATTCGAATGAGTGCCTCGGTCATTGTGAGTCGACTATTGATATGCTCCATACATACATACTCAGTTGAAAGTGATGGCGTGCCATGACAGGTGATTACTACGAATTACTCCCATCTCTGTATGGACTCAATTGTAACGTTACCTCTCTAAGTAGTTTACCGCAGTTCCGAGTCTGTAATGACAGATTCGTGATTAAGCGCTTTTAAGAGCAAGATTGTCGCATGGTTGTCCATCTGCCATGGTCCACGGAGTCCCAGGAAAGTCGACAGTTCGCACTGCGAAAATCCCGCAGAACCTTAAAATGTTCGCTGGTACTTTGTCAACCAAACCACCCGGAGCGGCAAAGAATGACGCGTCCTGCAACCGCACGAGGGGATTCAACAGACAACACAATCCTCCTTGAAACTCAAGCTATACATCGTCTTATCTACAGTCTTCTCTATCTTCTTCCAGTCAGACCGACGTTGGATGAATTCGTAGATATCCTAAGGCGGCATTAGAACGCGGCGGAAGTATCGTGAGTGAATACCCACTTCAGGTCGATACGCCCCACCGTACCGTGTGACATCTCGTACAATCTGAGCAAGATCTTTAGCGTCCTCCACGACAAAGACGTGTCCAAGCATCTTGAGATGCGAAAAGTCGGAGGCGATGCTCGGTACCTTGGAAAAGATATGTTAAGGGCTATACACGGTTACTCAATACAAAAAACAACAGACCTTTAATGAGGATATAAACGAATGATACGTGTTTAAATCCGCAATAACCTGAAATCCTCCATTAAGCGAAATGATCTGTCGCTTGATGTGTTTTTGTAGAATCCTACACTCCACCATCAGAGAAAGAACAATCAAGTCAATCCCCCCCTCTCTAATAATTTAATTAAAGAAGGCACGTACGCAGTCAGCCTTATCCCCACTTCTTGATAAAAGACTTCTAGCACCTCCTTGCTCGTGCTCCCCCTTAGCAGCTTACAATGTACCTCCAAGCATTTGATTGCGTCCGTGCATCCCTTTGTCGGCCCTAGGTCTAGCGGAGCATCCTCAGGCGGATAGTACTCTCGAGGCTTCGTCCGCGTCAATATGATATGCTCTACCTGCCAACAAAAATCGAGCCTCCATGAGAAAGAAAGAAGGATCGAGGTAGTCAAACATGGCTCACCTCCTTCATAAGCACCTCAGTACCCGCATTCAACCCACCTGCAACGGAGTCATCTAAAGCATTCTCAAACCTCTTCTTCTCGCGCACAACAGCGTTTAAAAAGTCTGTCCGGTCGATGTGGTGGGCCTAAACATTTTGGTAAATCAGTCCCACAATTAAGATGAATTTGAACTAAATAAATGAATTACGTACCAGTTCCCTATCAAAATATACCTGTACCATCGATTGCATTGTATCTCCTATATGCACCAACTCAAAGAACTGCAAAAGGGGGGCGACACTCGTCGTCTCCTCGTGTTCTGCGGGCTTATACGCTGTCATATGCTCCGTTGCCCTATTCACCGTATTTCAATCAGAAACCAGCTCTAACAAGAGGTAGAAAAGCGAGAAGAACACATACTGCGCAAACCCCTTCGACATATGTTTCTCCCTGAGTGCACTCAGCATAAGTATAAAAATCTCTTCGATCGTATCCCGGACGCGGTGTCCGTAATGCCCGGGGTACTCCGCGAACGTCTCGACACGTTTTAGCGCTTCGCGGTCAGCGTGGATCACCTCGAGCGCGACGTCGAGCGAGAGCAAGAGTTCGAGTGAGTTTGTTACTCCTGTGGTGTTGGTAGCGGAGTTGATTGCGGGAGTACTAGCGGCGCTAATGGATGTAGTATCTGGCGTTGCAGTTCCGGAGGGGGTAAGGGAAGTGCGTGATAGGGATAGGGCTGTACGAGGATTGTTTTGTTAAGATTATACCGAGAGGTTGATAAGAAGGAATGAGGCTCACCCCCGTTGCTCGTGCGCTTCTCGCTTAGCGCCCAGGGATCATGCACAACCACATCTGCCTGTCCATTCTGTATCTCATCTTGGTCGTCTTCATCTTCATCCTCATCCTCCCCAACTTCAAACACCGTCTCACCCTCCTTATCCAAGCCATTCATCAACCCCTTCTCTCTCACTCCATTTTCCCCTTTCCTACCAGGTGCCGCGCCAACACCCCACCCAGTCGTACTGACATTTCCATTCGGTGGTGTCCCTACATTCCCACCACCCCACCTCTGCATCCCACTCATCCCTAACATTTCACCAATACCTGTGCCTACCGCACCCACCGTCCGTGGAACAATCGTCACAGGCAGTAGCAGTATGGATGTGAACGACGCAAGAACGTTTCGTTTGACTTGAGCTGGATTTTGGGATGTGAGGAACCGTGGTTGTTGTTGTTGTTGCTGTTGTTCCTCTTGGGGTTTGGTTGCATTGTGTAGATACTGGAAACGGGGGGTTAATGAGAGGGAAACCAGAAAACAAGGATGTACTGTACCTCTCGATCCCACCCTGTACATATATCCTCAAAGACCTGTTTTAGAGTCTCTACCTCTTCATCAAGATACTCGTCCATGTTGGGTTCGAACATCTGGTAACTGCAACAGAGAAAATTCACAAGGTGCGGAGTAAATAGGGAAACAGTAAGCTTACACGACGTCCTCTGCCCTAGTCCTTTCCACACCCGTATCATCACGCTCCTTCGCAGCCTGCATTATGGCGTCTACCATCCGCCACGCCTCCTTGAATGACGCTGCTGTCGCTTGAAGGAAGAGCGAAGAAGTTACCCGAGAAGTTGAGGATGAAGAGAGTTCCCGTGCATGCGTGAGGAGGGTTGTAATGTACTCCCCAACCTGCAAGAAGAAAGTCAATTAAAGAGGAACGTGAACGGGGAGATCTAGACACTTACCACTTCCCCAGCAATACGCTCCGCAAATGCAATCAGCACCCCACTTTCTGGTGGGAAGACACGGACGGCTCTCGACCCGTGCTCGAGGATAGCATTGAGGACGGAAGTCATAAATTCGTCCATCGCATCAAAGTCGAGGCGGCCTTCTGAACTGCAACGAATGTTACAAAGTAAAATACGAAAAAGCAAAAGAAAACACTAACATAAAATTCGCTAACGCATCCCATCGTCCTTGCTCGTAAAAAATCTCCCTCTTGTCTGCCCACACCTTCCCCATCTCCCAGTCCTCTTTTCCCCCACCCACATCAAGACCTACTCTTCCAGCCAGCCACACGCGCCAACTCGCCTCTGCGGCATCCCGCATCCTCTTCTCGTCATTCTTCCCATCCGCAACGTCGAATGCAGGGAGGAGACTTGCGTCGAATCGGTCCAGGGCTCCGCGTAGAGCAGATGCAAGGGTAGGCCAGGAACGGATAGGTTGGATGGGGGCAGAGAGGAAATGTGCGAGGAGCTGGAGGACTTTAGACTGGGTGGGTAGAGTGAGTGGTTGGGATTGGGATTGTGGACGGACGCGGGCACTGGATGGAGACTGCACAGAGGGTGTGGTGAGGAAAGAGGAAAGAGTGGTGAGGACGAGGTGGGGTGGGGTGGTAGGTGCTAAGACAGCTGTCAGTGGCTGGAGAAGGGTGTGGGCCCTTATGTAAAGTGAACGTTTAGACTTGGAGGGTGTCGGTGGCTCAGGAAACGAGGAAGATGGAGTAACTTTAGGTTGTGCAGATGCAGCGAGGAGATTAAAACTGGTATTTGCAGGCACAGGGGTCCCAAAGGACCCTACAAAATCATCCATTTCTTCTATTGGTGCAGAGACGATGTCGTCCACGGCCGCGAAATCCCCAAACTCATCTTGCTCGTTCTCATTATTCGAAACAGCTAGAGTAGGGGGAGCCTTAGAGCGCGCGACAGAGGTTTTCTCCATCTTCACGGCCTCAAGATCGTCAAGCACACTGCCTAGGTTGTACTTGTCGATACACAGAGCGTTCCACCGCAGTTCCCATAGCTTGTCGTTTTGTACAAGGGCATGTGTAGCTCTAGAGGTGAGTGCGTATGCAGGGATATCTGGGATTGGTAAGTAAGAGAGTACCAGTTGGTGGAGAGATGATGGAAGACGTCCAATTAGTGGAGGGGTTGGTTTTGAAGTTGGTGAAGGGTTGGCTTTACTGAAAAAGCGACCGCCAGTGGACGATGTGTGAAGACGCACAGGCTCTAGTGTCGCAAATTTCTCCATCCTATTGGTATGAAGTTCATGGACCTACAAACCTGCTTGGCCGTCGTTCTAATTTCCTTGCTCGTCACCGTAGTCGATGACTACGACTCTAATTAGATAATCCGGAGCCAGATGGCGGTACAGTACTACGTCACCTACTTACAACTATTCACCAGCATCGCCTCGCACCTATTACAACCACAATAACAGCATCGATACGACCAACCTTTCACAGCTTCTATAAGAAAACGTGTTCGATCCTTCAACTTACACTGGAGCAGTGTTGTACATCGTATTACACCGAATCTATGGCGGAATCAGTGTCTACTATGGGAGAGGACCAAGTATTTAATTCTCACTGGCTGGAATGTGAATTCAATGCTCTGGTGGATATCTCCTGGACATTATCATTGAATTACAACGTTAGAGAGACCGATGATCGTACCCAGTTGTTGTGTTATATTTGTGAATGTTTTGATGTGAAATGATATAATGGCCACGTCTGTGCCACGTATTGACCACGCAACCCACCCAGGTCGTCCTGCTACTCCGCAGTAATTCTCCCCTTTTCTTCAAACACAATCCCTCTCATTCCCTCAATGTCCCAATTCATCAACCCCGCTTCTCTATCAAATTCTCCTTCTCCTGCTCCTTCCGAGGACCCTACCAACTCTTCTCGTAAACGAACTCGCACAGATGCTACCTCTGAAGACCGTAGAGAAGCTCGGGCTCACCGTAATCGTATCGCAGCTCAGAACTCCCGTGACCGCCGTAAAGCTCAATTCTCCTATCTCGAGCGCAGAGTAGCAGAGTTGGAAGAAGAGAACAGAGCTCTTCGCGCTGGCATGGCTCTTCCCCTTCCCATCCCAACATCCATCCCTCCTCCTGCTTACATCAGAGCAGATGAGGACCGCTCCAAACAACAAGCAAGAGACCGCGAAAATGAGGAACTCAAAGAACGTATCAAGTCCCTCGAAAAAGGTTGGGACGTTGTCATCAAAGCCCTCACCGCTCAAGGTCTCTCCCTCTCTCCGACTCCAACACCCACATCTTCCACTCCCGCCTCTCAACCTATCCAACCAACCACTTATCCCTCACCCATATTCCCCATTTCCCCAGCACCCTCTCACTCTTCTCTCGATTTTGATCCCACCCAATCTTCAGAGCCTTCCTTCTCCACTGCCGCCTCTTCTCCGCAGCCCCAACTCTCCTCAGAGTCCGAGTCCGAGCAAAAGCACGAGCCCACTCGCCACCTAGCACGGGTGGCGACCATTGACGTAGTACGTACGCCGATGTCCCTGCAGCGGGTGGCCTCAACCTTGACCTCGACCTCGCCCTCCTTCTTACCAACGCCATCACCAACAACACTGACTCGGGCGCGGTTGCTAAAGACACTGACACGAACACAACTGTCGACGACGCGGCTATGGAGGATCTCTTCAGAGAGATGCTCGCCCCGCTCTCACCTACTTCTCCCAATTTTGTCCCTGCCTCGCTCTCGCTCCCGCCTGCCTCTGCCGCTCAAAACACAGAGACGAAGACGACGAGCAGTGCCACGCCGAAAATAGGTGTTGGTGCTGGCGCAGAGGAGGGGGCGGTGGCAGTGGGGAGTGGGTTGG